>JABUQX010073876.1:22500-37500 GCA_015478945.1 Trachelipus rathkii | reverse complement strand
AAAAAACTTTATATAAAATTTAAAAAATATAATTCTTTATATGTTAAAAGTAATTAATAAGAATACTTTTTTTCGTAAGATAATGGAGAAAAGAAAATAAATATTTATGAAAATATTTGAAAAATTTAGAATAATAGTATATAGCAAATATAGTAATATAATTATATTATTCTAGTTATATATTGAATGTATACACTTTATATATTTTTTTTTATAATATTATATATATTTATCATATAGTGCTTCGTTGTTGTTGTTGTGTGTGTGTGTATTGTAGTGTGTGTGGTGCAGCTAGCGATTTGTATGTGTGTAATTGTGTGTGCGTGTTATTTGTTTTATTAAGATGGTTTACTTGTAAAATTGGAAAAGAGCTTTTATATTAAATATAGGTTAGACTTTTTTTATTTTACCATGTTCTAACGCAACACAATAGTCTAGAGTCAAGGACGTGGTTAGGTCATTGTATGAAGTTTACCCTCTCAAAATCCGAAATGAAACCAATTATATTTTTTTTAGGGTTTATCCATGCACGTAAATAGAACGCAAATATCATTTAGTAATATATTGTATACTATATATATATTAATTAATATATAATATATATTATATATTATATATATAGTATATAATATATTTCATATATACTCTATATTATATATTATATATTACTATATATTCATATATATAATTCAACTATACTATTATATATTTTATATACTACTATATACCTTAGTATGTACGATTATTTATATTAAGGCCTAGACAGATGTGTTCAGGGTGGGTCAACCACCCCTGAAATTATTAAGCGAACTCAAATTTTTTTGCAAGTTGAACCGTCTTAATTCTAATTTTATAATATAAATAATAATAATCAATTAGCGAAATTGGAGAGTGATTATGAATAAAAATGAGGAGCATATTTAGGGTCAGTGAAGATTTTTTTAAATTAAGTTTCTGTAGAAGCAGTCTAGAAAGAAAACTCTAGCGGAGGCAGTATACACGGAAGATGGAAATAAGATTTGAAGTTTCTGAATTGGAACACGATTATGATGTTGGCAGAATCAATGAGGAAATGTTTTGAGAGGGTGTTAATCTGTCGAAAATCTAATCAAGCCGGTGTTATATTTGACAATTAAGTGTGATTCATTCGTCCATGTGAAGTGTTACAACAGAATATAGAAAACTTTATGGCCAGTGTGAATGCTACTATACTATTTTTAAGAATGCCCAGGACGGGCACTATGTTATAGGACAAAAAATAGGAGAAGATTTCTCTAGAGAATTGGGACAAACTCCAATGAATTGGCACGAAAAAAAGTTTGGTGGAAAGTTTACGATAGGTTTTTACGATCGATAAGGAGAAATTTTAATGCACTTTGTTGAAACTGTATAGAGGAATTTGAATGAGGATCAGATATTAAACTTCTTCCAAAAATGCAAAAGAAAGAAACAACGAAAAAACCGATTTTTGAAATCAATAATTAAAATCAAATTTATATAAGTTATTATTATCAAATTTGTTCTTATGATACATTAAGTCTCCATAATAAGTGACAAAACCAAATAACCTGTTGAATTTTAAATTTTATCTTTTTACATATTTTTGTAAAGTGTCGAACCTTGTTTTTGAAAAGATTTTCAACCAAAATCGCCATGAAACATTTGTGCACACGTTAACTTCTGTTTTCCTATTAATGAGTAATGAGAATGTCTCATTGAGAATTAATTAATATAATATTAATTAGCGGCTCATTATAATTTTTTCTCTGATGATTTTTTTCAACCAGTTAAGAGAGCTAAGTTCTGATAAGCTCCATAGATCCATCCCACTATATATTGTAAAGTCAACTTATTCATCGAGTTATCTATTAAAAATTTTTACGAATTTGTTATAGTTAAAGTATTATGATTTGTCTGTACAGTTAGTATGTGGTTTTGGAGTTGTTAAGGATTACCATTTACTCGTCAACCTCAATATCTGGCACTCATAATTTATTTTACTTACCTGCTAACAAAACTCCAAAACCAAACATTTTTTCCCATATGCCATCAACCCCGGTAACATTAGGAATAAAACTGAATAGCCAAATCAGTAACGTGACTTAATGAGTATCATATATATATATACATATATATATATATATCATATATTGATTTATATATATATAAACAACTATATATATATAACTATTACTTATAATCTATATCAATAGTGTTATATATCATAAATATATATAGAAAATAACCTCCTGATTTGAATCTCATTACCAGGATTAGATCCGGTCCTGGAAAATGTATGCGAGTAATTACTATACGGCGCACAATTAAATATGATTGTAAAATATTAATGTATTTCTTTTACTTAAGGGAAATGTGTTCAAGAAAATCGAAATATTTTCGAAAATCACTTTCAAAATTATTAAGACAAATAGATAAAAGGGTTGAATCTGTATATATAAACCGGGGATTTGTATAACACAGACGCTATATATATATTATATATATAGTGATAATATATATAATATATATATATATATATATATATATAATATATATATAATATAATAGATAATAAATGTTCAAGACAGTGGTGTTTTACATAGAAGCTTTGTATAGAAAAAGAAGAATTTTTTTTTTTTTAATAGTTAAATTTTTATTCGCGTCTACAGTATTATATTATATTATATATACTATAGTATAATATATATATAATATTATATACTATATGATCAAAATATAATACGAAGTCGCTCAATTACAGGCTCTTAATTAATTTTTCTAATAATAACTTTCGAAATTAAGTTATATAATTTCAAATACTTTTATTATTACAAAAACAATTAAACATCAATCCTTAATTGAAATTATATTTAATTTCATCCTAAGTTTTTAAGACTTTCAGTGTTTTTGGACATTTCTGATTTTAGCTAACCCCGGCCCCTGCCCCCCAGCCCCGGTCCCGGCCCCGGCCCTGGCCCCAGCCCGGCCCCGGCCCCGGCCACGGCGACCGGGCCCCGGCCCGGCCCCGGCCCCCGGCCCCGGCCCGGGCCCCGGCCCCGGGGGCCCCGGCCCCGGCCCCGGCCCCCGGCCCCGGCCCCGGCCCCGCCCCGGCCCCGGCCCCGGCCCGGCCCCGGCCCCGCCCCGGCCCCGGCCCCGGCATAGCAGCCCCGGCCCCGGCCCAGGCTAAATTAGCAGCAGGCCCGGCCCGGCAAAAAGATTCCCGACATGGTCTGACATACTACAAAAATTATGATTAAAGGCTAACTAATATAAACAAGTATATATATTAAGTATATATATATATATATATATATATATATTATAATATATATATATATATATGGGGTAATATATACTATATATTAAATATATAATATATATATATATATATATATATATACTATATATATAATATATATATATATATATATATATATATATATATAGGGCTATTTATAAGTGGTTGACTCCAGGAGTGAAAATCACCAATAATTAATGTATCGTTATTTTGAATAATTTTAGGGTAAATACTTTAAATTTTTGGGTACCCTACCTAATCTAAACCTAAATTAACCTAATCTACCTAACCTCACCAAAAATTCACAAAACTTTAGCCTTTCCTTTAATCAACCTCTTATAAATGTCCATATATATATTATATCATATATATATATATATATATATTATATATATATATATATTGTATATGATATATAATATATATATATATATATAATATACTATATATATATATATTAATATATATAAGCTATATAATATATATCTTCCTCTGATGCCCTTAGATGGAATAAATTCTAAGACATAAGTGTGGAAAATGTTTCTATGAACACCAACTTTCGACCATACATTGTGTCATCTTTTCAATCTTTGTAATATCTTTTAGTATATATAATATATATATTATAAATATATATAGTATATATTTAGATATATATATTATATATATAGTATATATAATATATTATATATTATATATATATATATTAGTATATTATAATATATATATATATTATATATATATATAATATAGGTATATATAGTATATAATATATATAGGTATATAATGTAATATATATATGATATATATATATATTTATATTAAAACGTCGTGTAGACTTTTTTAATGTTCGGGAATCCAATCTTAGTACAAACTTACTGTCATTAATTTTATAATTAGAGATAAAATTATCATACAATACGAGGATTTAATTAAACTTGGCTAATCGTAGAACCGACAGGGCTGCGAGGCAAGGGACCTGGGTCGATCCCTCGCTCAGATCCTAGGTAGCAACATTTCAGAGAAGTTTTCCCTCCAAATTAGCTGCCAATGCACCATTAGGAGGGAGCGAACCTTATGAAGAAATCGTTTTTTTTTTTAATAATAATTAAATCAAAATTTTCATTTTGTTTCAAATTTTGGCTGTAAAATAATCAGTTATTTCTATTTTTGGCTATACACCTGTACCCCGTACCCAGACCCATACCCGTATATTATATATTATATATTATATATATAGTAATTATATATATATTATATTATACATAATATATTATATATATTATAGATTATACCTATATATATATATTATATATATATTATTCTTTTTTTCAAGAATTTGCTTATGTATATTATTATTCAATAATAAGAAAGGTTCTATCTTCATATAGATAACTTTAAATTAATTAAGTTTTAATATAAAAAAAACAACATTGTCAACTAAACCAAAATCGAAACACCTCATTGTGTACTTGAATAATTACTCGCGCTGAAGACAAATAGTATCTTACACCTTTGTCAATATGAATAGTTAACACATTGAATGGGAAACACTCAGTTCATTCATGATGCTAACCAGAGTTACTATACTCACCAGTTACTCATTGGTGGTCACTAATAACATCTACTGCCGATCCTTTAATTAAATGCGAGCGATTTAAGAACTCTCTCATCCAAGACATTGCATGCACATGTATAGGAAAAGAAAGGTGACAGCAAAAGCTGTTCAGGATAAACCTTAATTTTTCAAAAAACTCAGACTAAAGTGGATACTTTTTTCAAGTGTCAAAAACTTGTCCTGTCTATGTAAAGTGAAAAATTCAAAATACCAATGATTCTAAGTGCTTTGTTTTGTTTTGTTTTAGGTTGTGGGTTTGGCTGCTTCTGCTTGCTGACAAAGCTTCGAAACTGAAGTTCCCCTTCTTCACCGGGAAAATATTCATAAAATAGTTCTAGAAGAAGCGGATAAGCAAAAAAAAAAAAACACTTAAAAAATGCTTAAAAGCGACTGTTCGTAGCATTTAAAAATGGGATGATTGCACAAGGGGCCAAAGCTAAATTATTTTTTGCTATAACATGTAGATATGTGGACGAAGATAAAAAAACAACTATTACTAAAGCGTTTACCGGTAAAAGACACCAAATAGCAAACATTTCAGCTAAATATATCCACAGAAAAAAACCCCTTTGTTATAGATGTTAAAAGAATTCGTAAGAATAAGAGGCAAGTACCATAGCTGTTAATGAAAACGCATCAAATATGATCATTACGCTTGAACAAATTAAATAAAGAATAATAAGGATGAGAAAGAACTTGGAAGCTGGTAAACGTGATACTGATTTTATTTGAATGGTCGAAAACTATGAAGAAGATTTATGTTCCGATGACACTTTAATATTGACTCATGAGTTGTAGGAGTTCAATACTTCTGCGGTTAGCAGTGCGTGATATAGTATCCGCAATACTCAATTATCAGCAAAATCACAGCAAGGCGATACAGATAGCAAAAGCCAGCAGCAATACCCTAAAATCAATGAAAGTTCTAAGCGTCAGGCGCTGGAAAAGTTCGGCAATCGTAGATCAAGAGGACAAGATGGAAAGTGAATGTCTTCATGCCTCGAAAGAGCTTTTACAACTAAGAGAGGACTATTATTATATGATGCGACTGCGGTACCCTTGAACTTTCTCTTACTCCGCATAGTCAGTGGAAACAAATTCGAAATCCTCAAAGGACATTATTTTAAGCACCATACACTTACATAAAAAAATAATTCGAACAGAAGACTTGACTGCAGGAAAATTTTTATAGAGCAAGGGATTTTTAGAAACATGACATAAAAATCCATGCGGACAGGAGGGGAAGAATTGTTAACTGAAAAACAGAAATATTTTTCTGGCAATCTAATTGTTTCATTCATAGCTCAGAATCTTCCACATAACTAAAGATCCGATATTAAAAGCTAGAAATGCTCTTTGTGAACTAGGTCTTAAAATGAATAACATTATCGATCAGAAATCTGGGTCGGAGTCAGTTAGTTTATCAGTTTCAGGAATTTTTTCTTGTGGCCTCTTGTCAGGTGAAGATGAAAAAGCCAAATTTGACAAATAATGGGACCAACTGGAGCACTTATTCCACTCTTCAAAAAAGGACAATTTTGACAAAAACTTTATCTTATTTATTTCATTTGATATGAACTAGTTGATCAAGTCCGGTTCTAATCTAAAAAAAAAATCAAAAAGTTATCAGTTTCTATTTAGTTGATGAGATCTAATTAACCTCTTTGACATGGTTACGTCTTCAGTTCTTTAACAATATACTTAATAGCTTGTAATCGCTTGTAAAAGTATCTTCAACTTCTGGAAAAATAATTTCATCTTTATTTTAATTTTATTTTATTTTGATTTCCTAAGATCTTTTTGAAAATTCTTCTTAATTATAAATAAAAGAATACTTGGAGCCACGATTTTCTTTACTGGTTTTATAAATTTGTTCATGGAACACTACAAGAGTGAAAAATTTATAAATTTATACATAGTAGAAATATGAGTATAAAATAATCCATTAGCTAGGGGAAAGCAAATGATTGTCGAAATAAAAATTTCAAGATATCAATATTTTTTTTTACAGTTAACACCACATCTTACAGATGAGCCCTGTCCAAAGAGAGGTGTGTACTGAATATTAGGTTGTATAGTAATATTTAACTATATAATATAATATAATAATATATATATTTATATATAATATATATATATATATGTAATCCATTATATTTCACCTATATATTAATATATTAATTAAAACATTTCCTATATATGGCCAAGGAAGAAAAGTTTTATATCATTAATATTCAATTTTCATATATAGATGTACTATATATATATATATATATATATATATATATATACTTATATATATTATTTATATTTATATATATATATATATATATTAATTATTCATATTTTCATATACGTATTGATTTTTTATATTTGCTTAAATTTTATATACATATATATATATATATATATATAATATAATTATATATATATATATATACTATAATATATATATATACTATATATAATATATATATATATATATATATATATATATATATATATATTATATATATATATATATATATATTTAATAAAAATCGACCTTTTGAATAAATATTATATTAACTATCGTTCGGAATAAGCTCATAGTGTTCAAGGGAATTATTTTAAAATTTAGGAAAAAATTTAGATATTTTTTTCCAGCTTTTAAGAACAAAAAAATCGTTCAAAGAGTGAACATATTAAAATATAGGAAGAAATTGAATTATTCTTTTTCTTACTTCTTAAAAATGTTTTTTTTTCTAGTTAATAACAGATTTCATTAACCAAACATTTCCAATCATCATACCATTAAAAAATCTTTCGTAACAGAGAATAATGATTTCATAAGTGTAAAATGGGAGAGACGATTTAGAACCGGAGCCGCAGCCGGAGCCGAAGCCGGAGCCAGCCGGAACGGAGCAGAGCCGGAGCCCTTTGCCGACCTATTGCCGAGCCTTCTGCCGGAGCCCGGAGCCGGAGCCGGAAGCCGGAGCCTTGCAGCGAGGCTCATTCTAAAATGCTGGCAGCCGGAGCCTGAGTCGGAGCCGGGTAATTTTAAAATGTGGAGTAAGCTTGCCGAGTCGGAAAAAAATTTTGCGACTCCGCAGTCCAAATATACTATATATATATTATATATATATATTATATACTATATATATAATATATATATCCTATATATATATATATCCTATACCTATTTCTATATATATTATATACTACTATTTAATATATATATATATATATATCATTATATACATATATATATAGTATATTATATATATATATATATATATAATATTATATATTACTATACTATAATATATATATATATACTATATATATATATATATATATATATATACTATATATATATCATATATATATTATATATATATATATTAATATATATATATATATATTTAATTTTATATTATATCATATAAATATATATATATATATATATATATATATATATATATATATATATATATATAATATATTATAATATATATATATATATATATATATATATATATATATTATATAATATAAAATATATATATATATATATATATATATATATACTATATATATATATATATATATATATATATAAAATATATATATATATATTATATATATATACTATAACTATATATATATATATTATATATATATCATATTAATATATATATATATTATATATATTATGTTATATATATATATAGAGGGTTTTACATTTAAGTGCCTGTCGGTACCTGTTAGGTATACTTAAAGGAAAATAAATTCTTTTGACATTAAAGTCATGTTCCTAAGTAAAATATTACATTTTCATTATGTAAAAAAATGGAAAGTTTTCAATTCTTCTTCTTCTTTAGGATTCTCACCAGTTAAAGCACAAGTATTGGACTTCATATATATACCATATATATATTATTATATAGATACTATATTATATATTATAAATATATTTACATAATATATATATATATATATATAATATATACATACTATCACTAGTATATATATATATTATAATCTATATATTAATATACTATATATATATGAATTAGATGGTAACTCGCAGTAGATTTAAATAAAAACCCGGGGCCGACTTTGTTTTCTCTTTAAGGACGTTAGAGCAAAGCGGTTCTCATTCTCTGTCTGATATACAGGTGTTGTGGTATAGTTGAATTACACTAATCTTCTATACACCCACAACACTTAAACATAGGGAAAAACATTACAGCAGACCAATCAACTATAATATATAAAACTCTCTCTCTACTCTCTCTCTCTACTCTCTCTCTCTCTCTCTCCTCCTCTCTCTCTCTCTCTCTCTCTCGTCTCATGGCTCCCAGCTATTCACGTCCACTTTGGTTAGAATCATACTCTAATTCGTTGAATCCGAAGTAGGGGTTTCCTATCAACGTTAGGTAATATGTGCAGCTCTTAAGTCCATTTAATCCATTTGGTTAGGGAATGAGATATAACCAATTTTCCGCTGACCCAAGAACCTAACTCACTGTAGTCTGTAGGTCATGAAACCCCCCCCCCCCCTCACCCCAAGATGCAATTTTAAGTTTCGCTGTTCACAAAATAAAAATATTAATAAAGAGACGAGAGGAGAGAGAGAGAGAGAAGATGCAAGAGGAGAGAGAGAGGAGAGTGAGAGAAGAAGACGAGAGAGAGAGAGACGAGAAGAGAGAGAGCAGAGGACGGAGAGCCAGAGAAGACGAGAGAGAGAGAGAGGCCTAAAAACATCTGGGATATATTTACCAAACATCATTACTGTTTGCACCTAAGCCCTCTCTTTGCCTTTTAAGAGCTTGTGTCTAGATATGTAGAAGAAACAAGGTTGCGTCTATGAAATACTCACCTGAATGAAACTCCGAGAATGGGTTAGAATCAGAAGAAGGTATGTGGTATACTTTTAAGAAATATCATAGTTGTTAGGAGTTTCCTTTAGAGAGAGAAGGGTGAAGGAATTAATCTTATCTAGAGGATGAACCAGCAGTTTGTCAATTTCTCTGGTTCAATGGCGTTCCTCAATGCGAAAAAAAGATTCAAGAAAGCCATAATTACCTAGCTATGCTATTTGCGGGTTAGATAATTTGCGTTCTTAAAAATGAAGAGCTAATACCCAATATTCATACAGTATGTATTAATGTGCGACACTATGAAAATGATAGATTGATACCAAATACAGTGGAGTGAACCACATACGTAGATGTAAAGCCATTACTTATAGATTTTAAAAAGATAAAACCTGTAAGTCCCTATTACGACCACTCGGCATGAGCGGAGATATAAAACTCAAATCAAATATAAGTCGCCATAGAAAAGAACCTAGAAAGTACATATCACACGAAAATCGTCAACAGGAAAAAATGTGTCGAAAATTTTTCCCGTCGACCGATTTGTAGATAGTCTCAATTATATACCGAAAGATTAACGTGCTGAAATTCATGTTACATGCCAGACTGTAATGAGGCTTTTCGCTATGTTGAGTGAACGGCAAATATTTTTGAGAAATTGCAGAAGGATTAGAGTATTTAAGAGTCGAGGGAAAAGTGAAGGAGGGGAGCCGTTTCTGAAAGGAAACCGCACAATGTTACCTAAGACTAGATTAGGAAAAATTTTCTTGCTTTAAAATAATTCAGATTAAGAAAGGTTTTGCATTAAATAATTAATAAAATTAATAATCAATTTAAAACTAACCTAATATAATAATATAATAAATAATAATAAAATAATTAATAATATATAATAATAAAATAATAATATAATAATAATTAATAATAATAATAGAATGATGATAATTAAGCATTTACACAGTAATAATAATAATAATAATGAATATTAATAATAATAATAATAATAATAATAATAATCCAATATAAATTTAATTCAATAAGTACATTTAAAATATTTTCTTTTGTCACAAATATTACACGCAATTATGATAATGTATTTTTTAAAATAATAATCATAATAATAAAAAATAATCAATAATAATAATAATAAATAATAATAATGAATAATAAATAAATAAAATAATAATAATGAATAATTGAATAATAATAATAATAATAATAATAATAATAAAAACTCTGAAATAATAATCAATAATATAATAATTAATAAATAATAATTTAATATGTAATAATAATACTAATTATAATAATAATTAATAATAATAATAATAATAATTAATAATATAATAATATTGATGCATATATAATAATAATAAGTAAATCTTATAATTAACAGTTTTTTTTTCTCCATAATAAATAATATTAATAATAATAATAATAATAATAATAATAATAATAATAATAATAATAATAATAATAATAATAATAATAATAATAATAATAATAATAATAATAATAATAATAATAAATAACAATACATAATAATTATAATAATAATAAATAATAATAATAATACCTATACTAATTAAATAATAATAAGATAATAATAAAATAATAATAAATAATATATATAAGAATAATAATTAATATAATAATAATACCATAATAATTAATAATAATAATAGTAAGTAATAATTAAAATAATAGTGATAATATTGTACTGCAAACGAAAATAATTCAAATGACGAGTGTAAATATAGAAAAGAGGAAAAAAACAATGTTGGATTTGTTAGAATTAGAAAAAACAATAATATTAGATAAGCATATATAGATATGTAAATAAATAAATAAATAAATACATAAATAATACCGGAATGTAACTTTAAATACCGCAGCATTTAACACTTGCAGTATTCTGAGAATGCTGTTTGATTTCACTCTAAGCGTGGAAAATGTTACTATACGTGTTTACTCAATAACCAATAATTATAATAATAATAATAATAATAATAATAATAATAATAATAATAATAATAATAATAATAATAATAATAATAATAATAATAATAATAATAATAATAATCAATAATAATAATAATAAATGAGTAATAATAATAATAATCATAATTAATAATAATAATCAATAATAATAATAATAAATAATAATAAAATAATAATAATATAATAAATAATAATAATACGATAATAATAATAATAATATAATTAATAATAATAATAATAATAATAATAATAACAATAATAATAATTGAAATTTCATTAAGAAAAAAATATATACTATTAAAACTATTTCTAATACTATTAATGCAGCAACAACAACAACAGCAACAGAACAACAATAAAAATAATAAAATCAAAGTAATAAATAGATAATAATAATAAGGAGTTAAGAATAACAATCATAATAATCACTAATAATAATAATAATAATAATAATAAAATAATAACAATAATTAACTAATAATAAATAATAAATAATAATAATAATAATAATAATAATAATAATAGTAATAATAATTTACTAATGGCTGATAATTAATGAATAAAAATAAAAATTAAAAAATAAAAAAAAAAATAAATAAAAAAAAATAATAATAATAATAATAATAATAATAATAATAATAATAATAATAATAATAATAATAATAATAATAATAATAATAATAATAGTAATAAGTAATTAATAATAATACATAATAATAATAATAATGAATAATAATAATAATAATAATAATAAATAATTAATAATAATAATTGAACACTCATATCAGCCTGATTTATAAAACGCTTTATATTACTTGCCGCTGTTTCTAAAGCTTCGTATTTGAGACATATTGTGCGTTAAATTAAAATAATTTTTGAAAGCTAGCTTCACTTCAATATTGAGTTCCATTCTTTCAATGGTCTCGATCTCTCCGAAAACTCCTTAATACTGTCCAAAAATAAATCTCTAGAACCTTGGAATGTAAATGTAGCTTTTATAAAAAATAATAATAATAATAATAATATTAATAATAATAATAATCAGTAATAAAATACATAATAATAAATAACAATAATAATAATAATAATAATAATAATAATAATTAATAAATAAATAATAATAATAAATATATAATAATTAATAATAATTAATAATAATAAATCTAATCTTTAGAATTCTCTTCCCTGACAACTCTCAGCGCGCGCAACATTTTAAAAACCCTTCTAGGTTTGCACTTTCGCCAGTTTCCTCTCTTTGATCTTTGGAGTTTAATCAAACACTTTGCAAGAAAGTTAATTAACCTTTTAAACTCTCATACTTATAAAATTGTCTTATCTATCTCCAAAAGGATTAAACTTAGCTTACATTAAAATCAACAATCAATATCGCGACCCCCAAAAAATCAACAAGACTATTAATATAGCGACCCCCAAATCAACCAGAACGATTCAATGGGAAAACTAAAATTTCAATAACGACTATTAACTTTATTCGACCCAAAATCAACAAAGACAGATTCAATTCGCCACCAAAATCAACAATGATGATCATATTCTTACCCAAAATCAATAAGACTATAACTTTCGCGACTCCAATAATCAACAGTAGACGGATCAAAGCTTCGCGGACGTCAAAATTTCAATAAGACAATCTAAATTTCGTCCGTACTTACAAAAATTCAACAAGTACAATAAATAATCGCGTACCCAATATAATGAAGTACTATCAATCTCGCACCTCAAAATCAAGCGTGAAGACGATGCAACTTCGCCTAGCCCAAAATGCAACAGAGATCGATCGTAAATTTATCGCGACCCAGAATCCAACAGGAGGATGATGAATGGGTAGTCCCGCGACCTAAGAAATCAAAAAAACGATTTCAACTTTCGTTGCTATCCAAAATTAACACAGAACGATTCAACTATCGCTACTCAAATCAACAAGACTATCAAACTTTGAGATTCAAATTCAACCAAAAAATATCAACTATTCGCGACCCAAATCACACAGAGGAATTCAAACTTAGCGACCTAAAGAAATCACACAATACGATCAAATATCGCGACCAAAAATCAACAAGACTATCAATATCGGGCCCGCCGAGAACCAAAAGCTCCCCAATACGATCAATATCGCGACTCAAAATCCCCAAGGGACAAATCTAATATCCGACATCAAAATATCAACAAGACGATCAAAATCGCTACCCAAATAAACACGAAGACAACTCGACTTAGCGTACCCAAAATCAACAAAGACGATCAATTCTCTTTTTTGTAATTAAGATGCCATTGTTTAAAATCTAATAATAGATGAAAATAGTATTTATAGTAAATTATTCATTATAACCCTGAATGTGACAGAAATATTGTGTGTTAAACCGTGTTAAATACTAGAAAAGCAAGCAAGGCAGCAAGAAGTTTAAATAACCCAAATTAAAAACGCATTAACATATTATTTATTATTTTATTAATTATTATTATTATTTTATTATTATTAATTATTTTATTATTGATTATTATTATTATTATTATTATTTATTACTATTTTAAGAAGGTACAAGCGACCCATCTCAGAATTATCTGGTGGCCCAAGAATGGTGGTCGTTGACCACTGGCTAAGAATTCTCCCATAGATGATCAAGGAAGGAAAGGGGGTAGAGGAGAGCCGATGATGACTGAAACAGAAGAACAAACGTAAATATCGACAAAAACCATTAAATAAAAAAAGTTATAATTCATTGAAAGTATTAAAACATCCTTTTAAAGGACAAATTCCTATATATATATATAAGATATATATATATATATATAGATAATATATATATATATAATATATATCTATTATATAGTATTATAGTATATTATATAATATATATATATATAGATAATTAAATATATATATAATATATATATATATAAATAGGTATATATATAATAAAATAATAATATATACTAATATATATATATATATATATATATATACTATATATACTATATATATAAATATAATTATATATATATAAGAGTATATATTATATAAATATATATATAAATAAATATAATATTATAATATAATATTATATATAGTATATAGTATATATATATATATATATTATATATATTATAATATATATATATATATATAGTATAAATGGTGCAAGCAATATGAAGTATTGGCGGTGGATGGTTAATTAAATTGAGACTTTGCGATTAAATTT
>JABUQX010073876.1:10000-17500 GCA_015478945.1 Trachelipus rathkii | reverse complement strand
GAGATTGAGACAGAGACATGTATACATACCTGAATTATGAGTGCTCTAGTAGCAGATTATATTAACCTCTTATGAGAAAATTTAAAAACCTGAAACCTTCTTTGAAAGACGTAAACTTGATCTGTAGAGGATGAAATTTTATACAATGTAGAAGCAGAGTCATGCACTAAATTTTTAAAGGAATGATTCTTAAACAGCCTCAGAAGGTAAAGTTACGTAGGCATAGAAACATCATTAAAAAACTTGGCTGCTAACCGTAGAAAGAAAATTTAAAAATAAGAAAAAACAGCATTTACAGAAAGGTGGAGGTGTGTTCCTACCTTTACTCTTTTCCGTATATAGCCCCTTTGATAACCAAGTGGCTCGCTCAATGATGAAGAAGGTTGCTGTTTTACCCTACAGCGATTATGAGAAGTTGAAATATAACACAGAGATCCCAGCCTCTACAAACAAAAAACAAACAACAACAACAACAAACAACAACAGCATCAAACAACAACAACAACAACAACAACAACAACAACAACAACAACAGCAACAACAACAACAACAACAGTTCGAACAACCTCAATCAAACCATCAACTGCATCAGGTAGGGTATAACCCTTATCAATCATTGATTCAACAGCAGCCTTTGAGTGTTATATATGATCCACCAATGTTGACAGATAAATATTACGAGAGGAACTGCAATCAAATATTAAACTCCGATCGTTAACATTCAATGAAAAAAGCATCCTATATTCAAAATGTGCTATAACAACAATTAGTAGATTCTAAAAGCTTTTTCTATAAATTCAACATGAAAGGAAGATTCAGCTTCTAGCGCCAAACACCTAAGATTGACGTGTGAAAAGAGAAGTTAATTCTTAGACTTACTCAAGGAAAGCTTACACTTTGAGGATAAGAAAACGGGGGTATTAAGCTCTATATAATATTTTTTAAAGCAATATATCTTTTTTAAAAATATCAATCAAATCAATGATTGACGGGAGAGAGAAACAATACTTGGATCGAATATTGATTGACGTTGAATCCGATCTCTCCGTGATTGGAAAAGGCTCCAGTGACAGGATGGAACAGGATCAAACATGAACTTCAGGCTATTAATTTTCCGAGAACTTATAATTTCAGAATAAACAAGATTAGCGGTTCTGGATGATTGTCCAATGTTCTCACATAGACCTGATGCAAAGTCCCTCTGTATTCGGGTTTGCATTTCGGAAGATAGCATTCAAGCTGATTACGTAGAAGTATAACAGCACGTTTCAAGTGTAGGAGAACTGAAGAGAAAAAAAAACCCAAAATGCGCTTCCAAAGGATTAGTTCCGAATTTTTATATGATTGTATTAGTTGTAATTTTAAAATTCATGAAATATAACCTATGTTATCGTGTCTGTCATAACATCTGCTAAGGTTTTAGACCAGTAATTTAAAAATAGTTAAAACATTATTTTGTAATAAAAATAAATATTTCATAAGTTATACATTGGTTTTTATATTACCTTTTCAGTATAAGATGAATATGATTTTATGTTAAGTTATTGTAATTCATGTGAGGCTAAGGAAAGCGGTCAGAATAAAAATGATACTTTGATGTGAGGCCGCAGGCATACAGTTTTACAGTACTGAAAAAGAGTTTCCCTACACAGTTTAGCCAGTTTTTAAAAAAAGGAATTGGAAAAAATACTTTAGAAGGCAACATACCCTTTCATCCATCCCATAAAACCTATACGAAAAAAAAGTCTTCCTACACGGAAGTAATGAAAACTACAGTCTGAGTACAGGTGACTTATTGCAACTGGATTTGACTGATTTATGATAAAATATTAAAATTCTTACAACGAAGGTTAATCAATATAATTCTTCTGGAGGAACTTATATTCCAAATACTTATGGCTAAGGATGCATTTGGGTAAAAATTAAAAAAATCGAAAGACCAGTTGCTGCAGCAGTCAGAGAAATTATAAATGAGGATGGTCGAGATATCTCAAATAATTGGACTATAAAAGATTCCGAATTTTGTAGGTAAAGAGTTTCGAAAGGATTAGTTATGAGTATGACATTAGGGTTTAGCAACCCATTTTCATATAATAAGCCAGCTGATAGTTGAAAGAGTACAAAGAACAATAAAAGAAAGAATGCATAGGTATTTTACGAAGATGAATACATTAAACTAGTTCGAATAATACTTGCAAGACTGAGCGTACTCTTATAAATCGTTTCTCTTATAGAACACTTAAGAAAATACCCTATAGAGATGGTGAAGACAAACCTGCATGTTACTATCAACTCAATGGGAAAATAAAGATTAATACTGAGTGTTAAGAGTAGGAGATTATGTGAGAGTATCCAGGACTGATGAAAATTTCAGAAAGGGGTATGAAGCGGTTGGTCGCGGCGACGAAGTTTTTAAAGTAGATTACATCAGGAATGCCTTTAGAGACAGGTTTAAAATTATACTATCGTTGAGGATTAGTATGGCTGAAAAAATAAAAGGAAGATGTCTAAAACGAAGAAATACAGAAAATATACGATTTGATTCCTAAGAGTCACGAGTATAAAATAGAAAAAATATTAGGATCTAAAGGGAAAGGTAAAAATAAACAGATCTTGTCAAATGGATAGGTTACCTGTTTGAAGTTAAACAGTATATATAAAGGTAGTGTAGATTTAGGAAACAGTGACAGTTGTACATTGTGAACATGGATAGTGAAGATCATTTCTATTTAACGTTGTCGTCATTGGCTTCTATGGACTTATATCCTGAAAATAAAATATCAGACTTTACTACAGAGTTATTGAGTCCTATAAAACTCGAACGAGAAATGTACGAAGTTGGATTATGCGAAATGATACTGGATGCGCGTGTAGAGAATATGCCTGAGTCACACACGGCAATCCAGACACGTTTGTAATTTAGAAGTTGTTGGAAGTTAAAAACTTCCTTTCGATAATATTTCTGTATCATTGTGGATGCATATAAACTCAAAGGCTGCTGTTGAATCAATGATTGATAAGTGTTATACCCTACCTCAGTGGTGCCCAACCTTTAGTCTATCGCGAGCAAATTAAGAATTTAAAAATTGTTAGGCGAGCCAACACATCTAGATACAAGAGCAGATATTTATATTATATATATATATATATATATATATATATATAATTATATTATATATATATATATTTAAAATATAAGAAAATTTATATATATATTATAATATATAATATATTATAATATATATATATATATATATATATATATTATATATTATATTGATATTACGTTTCCCACCATTCGACGGCAGGGCTTTTTCAATGGAGGGGGTTTAAAACATAAAAAAAAAGAATGAAAAAAAAAAAGGAAAGTAAAATTCACGCCAGTCCCTTCTCTAAAGGCATTCCTCATGTGGTGCGCTGACGCGAGACTTAAGAGAGGAAGATTGGGAATACTGCAGGAAAAATGCGATTGAAAAACATTAGAATTCAACAACAACAGAGTGTGCATGCGGAAAGAAGGAGGCACCACAACGAGTAAACCTTGAGTTTCAATTATTAACACAATTTCCACGTGAGAGTTAAGGCACCTTTGTTTTAGGAGGGCGACCAGGTGGGTTGAAAATGGGAGAGGTCAATACTGTCATCGATTCACTTGCCGTGTGTTAGATAGCCTATAGAAAAGATGATTGGCATCGAATATACCTTGCAGAAAAGAGGGTCAAGGGGAGTCAGAAAGTATGACGGTTTATTCAGTCTCTTTATCCTATCTCATATACCCAATCTGCAATGGAAAGGTGACCATAAATATCTATAAATAAAGTATTCCAACGGTTGCAGCGATAAGGACTCTTATATCACTGAGTAATCTGGGCAGAAGAAAAATTCAAGCAATCTGAACAGATTTCCCAGCAGCTTCATTGAAACCATTTTAGCAACCGATTTAATATGAGGTCTCCAAGACAATCACTTTATTATGTTCAGTCCAAGAATATTTATGTTGTTGACAGGTGAGACATTAGAGCCGTCGAACAGGGATATGAAAGTTGGGAGGTGTTTTAGGAGGGGAGATATGAAAGAGTTGAGCTTTTTAAAGATTGATATTTCAAAGAATTGCGGTTAGCCCACAGAAAAATCTCACCACATCGGCAAGATTGATCGGAAAACTGTAGACGAGAGACAACTCTAGATACAAACAAGGGAACACATTTGAAATGAGTGGAGAAATGGAGGAGTTGGCTCAGCAGCTTAGGAACAGCGTCATTAGAAGTACAGCTACAGAAGACCGTTAAAGAAAGTTGGATAAAGGTGGAGATAAAACAGAACCATGAGGAACACCACAATTAAAGAAAGGAGAAAGAGGTTGCTCCAAATCAACACAGAGCATGAAAGAAAAGCTAGCAAGACGTACAGCAAGCGAAGGCAGGAAATTCAAGAAAGTAGCTTAGAGAGTAGCGAGCGTGCTTTTTAACCGCTGTCAGAAGCCCTTAGGATATGTCAACGCTACCCACAAGACTCCCCATAGTTCCCTAAGGCAGAAGACATAGATCAATGATATATATATATATTTTATATATATAATATATATAATATTATATATTATATATATATATATAATTATATATATATAAATAATATAGATATATATATATTTATAATATAATAATATTATATATATATAATTATATATATATATTTATATATATATATATTAATTTCTAAAACGTATTTATTTTAATAATAAACGTGATAAATCTGAATACGCGAGTCGCGAGCCACATAAGAACGGTACGCGAGCACATGTTGCCCGCGAGCTACGGGTTGGGCACCACTGCCTACCGATTGCAGTTGAGGTTTCTGATTGTGGTATAGTTCGAACTGTTGTTTGCTGTTGTTGTTGTTGTTGTTGTTGTTTTGTTGTTGTTGTTGGTTGTTGTTGTTGTTGTTGTCTGTTTTGTGATGCTGTTGTTGTTGTTTGTGTTAGTTGTTGTTGTTAGAGGCTGGGATCCTGTGTTATATTTCAATCTTCTCATGAATCCTGATAGGGTAAACACACGTACCTTTCTTCATCATTGAGCGGCCACTTGGTTATCAAGGGCCATAACGGAAAAGGTTACAAGGTAGGAACACACCATCCACCTTTCTGTAATGCTTCTTTTATTTTTAGTTTTCTTACCGTTAGCAAGCAGTTTTTAATGATGTTTCTATGGCGACGTAACTTTACCTTCTGAGGTCTGTTTAAGAGACACATTCCGTTATAAGATTCAGGCATACTTCTGCTATACATTGTATAAATTTTTCATCTTCACAGATCAGTTTTACGTCTTTCAGAGGTTTCAGGTTTTTAAATTTCTCATAAGAGGTAAATAATTCTGCTACTAAAGCACTCATTATTCAGGTATGTATTACTGTCTCAATCGTTAGGGCCAAGAGATTTGTACCAGCAACACTCTAAGGGTTTGTTACTTAAGGATGAAGCTCACAGAGAAATAACCGTGAGTGTGATGTAACTTTTATATATTTAGGACAACTCTTTACGTTGCAGTAGGAACATTTGAGTAGCCACACCATTGACCTGACTTTTCTTAGCCCTTCTTTGCGCCGAACAAGATTAAATACTGGGTGTTTTTAAAGACACATCACGCATATACTTACTCTGATGAAAGATATTCTGCGTTATAAAAATTACTGTGATGTTTAAATGATGAGAGTAAAACTGTGAAAGTTTCCGCTATATCCTCATTCAATTTATGCATCAGATGCATCAACAATATATAATTTATGCCCTGGAACATTGAAGGAGTTTTATGTTCATATAACCCTTCGGGGAAATTCGATTTACATTCCTTTGTAATCGTTAACTTTCTTGGTACAACACTGTAGCACCATATGGTTTACAGTGTGTTGCTCGAAAATTCTCGACCTCTTTTAAAATGTTTAATAACAGAAAGTTTCCCGGCACACAAGTAGGACCAGACACAAGAACATGTAGGAGGAGCGCGAACATAATTTACCAACGCCATTCAGATTGATACCTCACACTTAGATGAATAAGAAAAGGTTTGCCTTTATGTTATAAATGATCAGCTTGCCTCATAGAACAGATAGATCTCATGATGGGAAGGAGATGGGGAGGATACGCCTTGAACAATCCACTAATTTATAATTTACTTGTTTTAAGATGTGTTAAAACATAGCATTTTAATAAAAAAATAGGACTGGTATCAATAGGATCAATAGACAGGAGGATAGGGAAAGGGGGGTGGGGGAGGTTGTTTGATTTACTGATTTACTGATTAGGTATGTAAAACATAGCAATTTTTAATAAAAAATATGACTGGAATCAATAGATCAAATAGATGATGGATGGACAGAAGGGTGAGGGGGTGGGTGAGGAGGGCAGTTTGGTTTACTGATTTAGGGTATGTATGTATATGTAAAAACGTAATTTTTTTTCTGATCGCGTCGGCGATGGCGCGCCGGTGGAGCGCGCGCATCTGCACCCATTTCGCGTCGGACGTGCCGGCAGGCGCGGCCTGCCGGAGCGCGCGTACGCGCCGGTTCTACGGCGCGATTGCACTGCCAGGCGCGCCTGCGGGCGCGCACATGCACTTCGAGCTAGGCTTGATGACACAATCCACATGCCATGGAGAGAAAGAGAGGCTGGGAAAAAACCCATAGTTGAGATCGTATGTCCTAAAAACATATATTTAACACCCAATATTTATTATATAATACAAATATTTACTATCCAGCACTGCACTGGAACCAACACTGGCTCATTGGTCAACTCAAACTCTATAGATTCAGACGCCTTTCTCCTTCTTCTTACCACTATCAAAATTTCATTATTCTATGACTCAAATTTTTACTTTTATAGGGTTGGGGTCCCCACCCCAGTCGAGAGGGACCCAAGAGGGTACAGTAATCACCTCATGATGAGATACGTCGAGCATAATACCAGCATACCAAATTTTAACCCAATTACGATAACCTACCCATGGAAATAGTATATTGGGACTCAGGAGGCTGAGCGGAAGCCGGGAGCCCGTACCCAAAGTGCAGTAACTGAACGAAGCGGGGCAGACGGAGGAGATAAATTAGATGTAGGAACCGTAGAAGGGTTTAAAAACACACTCAGGAAGGAACCTTCGGGTCCACTTGTATCGTGCTTAAATAATATACAAACAACACAACAGACAAACAGACCAAACACAGACCTTATCGTCTGTGTCTGTCGGTCAGACAACTTTCGTGGTCTGTCTTGACCTCCAGTGTGTTCGATATTAGGCTTATCTCAGCCCTCATGGAACCCGCCCACAGGCTAAGCGCAATATTTACGTCCACCCTCGGGGCGACCCCTCTATAACATCCATCAGAGACTTGAAATTTCCCTGTTTCGAGCTTGAACCCAGATTAGATTATATTCCAAGTTTGAAGCAAATACCTCTTAGTCCTTCTATCGAAAAGGCTGTCATCGCCCAAACTGTCCTGTCACTACTA
>JABUQX010073876.1:0-5000 GCA_015478945.1 Trachelipus rathkii | reverse complement strand
AGATGTTTTAGAGGAAATTGAGGAATGACTAGGTAAAGTGTTGGTTTCTTGTAGCTGGGAGTGTGCGGATTGTAGAATTTTTTGGATAGCAAGTTTTAGAGCTTTGGAGATAATGTGATAAGGATAGGAGAGTTTTTGGAAAGTGGTGAACAGAAATTGTTGTTCAGTTTCTAGGAGAGTGGGTGAGCAAATTCGTAAAGCACGAAGGAAGAGAGAAGAGAGAACACCCATTTTACAACTAAAGGAGTGGGAGGAGTACCAGTGGATGTAATTGTGGTTAGACGTAGGTTTTCTGTGGACTGAAAATTGTAGATGAGAAGAATTAGGCCAGATGATTAGAGTATCTAAAAAAGGAAGAGAGTTATTGTGAGAGTATTCTATAGTGAATTTGATATTTTGATTGATATTGTTGATGAAATCAAGAATTAGTTGAGGGTTGGTGTTTAGGGGAATGGCAGCAAAGATGTAATCTACGTATCTGTACCAAGTGGTGTTAGAAAGAAGAGGATTAGGAAAAATATGGTAATGTTCAAGAAGTTCCATGAAGAGATTGCTGAGGATAGGAGAGAGAGGAGAGCCCATGCTGAGGCCAGATTTTTGTTTGAAACAAGTGTTGTTGATATTATGATTATGTGTGGGTCTGTGAAGGGTAAGGGTAGAATTAGGGTTATCCTGGAGAAGGTCATATCTGTGTTGATAATTGCGTCGGGGAAAGTCATGTGTTTCTCCAATGTATAAATTGTTGCAGTTGGCACAGGGAATTTTATAGACACATTGGGAGGTAATGGAATCAGTGTGAGTATGTGGTTTGAAGATTTTTTTGAAAGGAAGTATGCTGGAGGAAGAAATAAGAATAGATTTAGGTAAGAATTTTTTACAAAGGTTATGAGATGTGGTAGGTAGTGGGAGATATGAAGTGTGTGTATTGTCTTGTCTTATTGGATTTGCGTAAAAAGTGTTCTTGGCCTTGCGAAGAGCATTGTTAATAATGTGATGTGGATAGGATAATTTACGAAAAGTTGAAGAAATTAAGTTAAATTCGGTTTGTAAGTAGGGGGGAGCCAATTCTTATTCTTCCCCATCCTCTTCTTAATAAATATTATATATATATATTATAATATATTAATTATATATATAATTATATATATAGTATATAATAATATATAGTATATATATTTATATATCATATGTATATATATATATATATATATATATATAATATCAGATATTATATATTATATATATATATATATATATTATTATTATATACTAATTATTATATATTTATATAATTATATATTAATATATATTATATATATATATATATATATATATATATATATATATATATAATATATATATATAGTATATATTATAATATATTATATATATATATATATAATATAATATATATTATATATATATATATATTATATACTATAATAATATATATATATATATATTAAATATAATATATAATATATATATATATAATATATTATATTATATAATATATATATATATATATATTATAATATTTATATATTATATATAATATAGTATATTCATATATATATATGGAGTAGGCAGGATTTCATTTAAGGGGGGCAAAGGTTAGATTATAATATATTAATATATATTATATATTTAGCCCAAAGACACAGAAAACCCCAAACAAACAAAAGAATATAATAATATATATATATAATTATATATATATTAATATATATATATATATATATATATATATATATATATAGTATATAATATATATATATAATATTATATATAGAAATATATATATTATATATATATATATATTATATATATTATTATATATATATATATATAATATATATATATATATATATATACTATTATAATTTATATATATATATAGTTTATAGTATAATATATATATAATTAAATATATATATATATATAAAATATGTCTTTAAATTGCTGTAATATTTCTTTTATTTTCTGCAATGTTTTTAATGTGTATGTCTGCAGCGAATATCACATGGGTTACGCTTCCGAGATTGATTTACAGCTTGGCAGCCGCCAATGCTTCGACATTACTGAAAGTATCTAGTGGAGAAATGTCAGAAGAATCCAGCTGTATCAAAGCACAAAGTTAGTTGACTTTAAGCCAATATGAAAAGAAAAACACATTAAAACTTTAGGAAAAAAAATAATATAATACGTTAGTAATTAGTTATTACTACTTCATTACCTATCGATTGTCCTTTTTTTCAGTTTTTGCTATTACTAACTTAGAACGTCGTCTGGCAAAACAGATAAGGTTCAAATTTTTATTTCGCAATATTTAGGGGGCAAAGTGCACCCCATGACCCCCCTGCCTACGCCATGTATATTATATATTATATATATTATAATATATATATATATATATTTATATATATAATTATATATATATGATATTATATATCATATAATATATATATATATATATCATTTTCCTACATGACTGTGATGTAGTGAGAGCAACAAAATTTTTCTCTTCATGGGAAGAAAAACATCTGATGGGGTTCCCAGCCCCTAGCAGCTGTTTAAAATAGCCCCCTTTTCACGGGTAAAGTCCTGAATGTGCGCATTCAAAGTACAACCTTTGCTGAGAAGGTTTGAAGATCTTTATGTTTGTATGTCCAAATTTAGGAATATTACCGAAATGTTTCTATTTTCCGAAAAGAATTTACTCCAACTGTTTAAATACTTCACACGAATCACACCCCCAGTTGAGATTATTAAATTTAATAATAATTTTTATTATTATTTTTTCAATTTAAAATCGAAAAATTTTAATACAAAATTATGTTTTAAATTTTTGAATTTTTTTCACAGCTTCAATATCCATTTGTCTACTTTACAATTACTAGAAAAGAAATCTTCACTTCTTTCTGAAAATCAGATGGTAAACGTTCTTCAGATTTTCTTTTCTTCTTCTTCTTCTTCTTCTTCTTCTTCTTCTTCTTCTTCTTCTTCTTCTTCTCTTCTTAAATTGGTTATTGGACCGACGACAACGAGCTGTTGTCAATGGTGAGTGCTCAGAATTGGCTGATGTTATTAGGGGTGTACCCCAAGATCTGTCCTGGGTTCAATACTGCTTATTATATATGTAAATGACATAGATGATGATATTTTAAGCAATATCTCGAAATTTACTGATGGCCACGAAACTCTTGGATAGCATAAATGTGAAAGATTATCAATCATCCAGAGCGATTTGGAAATAAGATTGTAAATTGATCAAAAACGTTGCAAATGAAATTTAATACCGATAAATGTAAGGCTATACATTTTGTAAGTAGGAACAATGAATATAATTGATTAAAAAATAGATGACTCAGTTATCAAAGTTGTCAGTGAGGAAAAAGGGGTATTAATTAATAAGGATTTAAAATTTACGAAACAATGTTGGAAAAAGCAAATAAAGCTCTAGGCTTTATTGCCAGAAACTTCAAATATAATCTAAAAGTATAATAGTTCTTCTCTATAAAACATTATTAGACCTCATCTGGAATACGCAGTGCAGTTTTGGAGTCCATACCTCAAAAAGACATAGAAAAATTTTAAAGATATCAAAGCAAGGGCAATCAAATTAACACAGATTGAGAGAGTTATACGAGCAAACGATACGTTGAATTGGAATCATATCCTAGAGAAAGAGACTGAGAGGAAATTAATAGAAGTTTTCAAAACTAATAAATTTGACAATATCCGATTACAGGCATTCTTTAGATATGATTGTTAATGAGTAAACACGGAGTATGGGCATAACTTTTATCATAAACGATTTCAAACCAATATTGCTAGATTTCTTCACTTACGATGTAATGAGAAGTGAATGGTCTCTCTCATGAAAAGTGAACAGCGGTATAACATCGATTTTTCAAGAAAAGTTGAGAACACTTTAAGGAATTGGTCTGGTGAACTTCAATCAAACCGAATTACTTTATTAAACACGTTCGATTAGTTGTGACCTAGATAGGTGGAAATCAAACGAGCTATTGAGATCATTTGGTAATGTTAAAAGTACATCTTAAAAATAATTTGGGCGCCGAACTTATATTGAAAAGTTTTGATGTTTACCGCTTAGAGTGTTAGTTCTAACATTCTTAAGTCGGTAGTCTCATTGATCACACTATTATCTTAATTTGTAATAACAGTTTTTTGATGATTTATCGCTTAGAGGGTATATTTCTAACGTTCTAAGCGGTTGAACATCGGATTCTGAGAATTATATTTTGTAATAACAGTTTTGGTATTCACCGTTTAGAAGGTTAATTATAACGTTCTAAGCGAGATCTCATCATCACCTATCATCTTAATTTGCTAATAACAGTTTGATGTTCACGCTTAGGGCTTATTTCTAACGTTCAAGCCGGTTGACATCATCGATCATACATCATTATTTTGTAATAACTGTTTGATGTTACGCTTAGATGCGTATTTTCTACGTTCTAAGCCGGAGATTCTCATCGTCACACTATCATTTTAATTGTAATAACACTTTTGATGTTACACCGCTCTAGAGGGTTATTTTAACGTTCCAAGCGGTGACCTCAGTCGATCACACCTATTATCTTAATTATTAATAACAGTTTGTGTTCCGCTTAGACTTAGGGTTATTTCTAATGTTCTAAGCCTGGACATTCATCGATCACTATATAATATTGTAATAAACACGTTTTGATGTTCACCGACTAACATGGTTAATTACAACGTTCTAAGCCGGTGACCTCATCTTCCCTCAGACTAGCCTTGATTGGACTGAAAGTCTTTGCTAGTCGGTGTTTGTGTCTGTAGTCTCTACTTCTTCTTCTTTTCTGATTCTACTTGCTTCCGTTGGCTCTTTTGCGGTGACTTACCGAAAAACATCCCGGCCAAAATAGTACTTACTACTGTTTATTTTTGCTCTCCCTTTCAATTATATATATATATATATATATATATATAATATATATATATTCTCTCTC
>JABUQX010073875.1:15000-16356 GCA_015478945.1 Trachelipus rathkii | reverse complement strand
TATATATATATATATATATATATGTATATATATATATAGTTCATGTACAGGACCCACCACGGCCCACAGAAAAGCGGCTACACTTGGTCGAGTATTCAACTCCATGGGTGGATTCTGGCTTATATATATTTTAAATGTCAAAGAAAATTTGAATGGCGAAATGAATATTCAGTCCAAAATAAATAAAAAGCTAAATAAAAAGTTGTCCTTTCATTATAAGTAATCCTAATATTACGTAACAAAATCATATATTATAAAGAATATTCAGTTCTTGAAGATAAAAGAAAATGGAGTTACTGTTAAAGTGGGACGATTCAGATAAGATATGGGACAACCTTTTAGAAGGTGTTATGGACCATAAAGTAAAAAAATGACGACGGCAAATTTGGTCCAGTTGGGGACAATCAATGAAGATATGGGGAACAGATTGCGGGTTAGGGCGACTTCAAAATTCACAGATGGTAGGAGGATCCCATGACATGTAGTGGCTGTGAGCGATATTGGTGTGGCCAATAAGGAGGCGTACAAGTATCACCTCGTGCAAGCGCTTTCGTCAGTGAGATGAAGACCACTCACCAATATTCGGCTTTATATTTCTAAGTTTCGCCCCTCACTGTTCATTCATCCAGCACTCTTGCTAACAAGACCGGAAGCCTTGTCGGAGAGCAGGATAATAATCAGTTGATGAGAGGTCACCTTGTTGAATGGCATCCGGAAGGTACCTAGAACACCTCCGAAAAGAAGAGGCGGCCATTTTGACCTCTCTGTCAGCGATTTCATTGCCAGTTACCCCTATGTGAAAGGGAGTCCAACATAGTATGATTTGTTTCTTACGAGAGTGGAGCAGCCGAGGAAATTGTTGAACAGCGGATACCATTGTGTTTTTAGAATAGGGGCTTTAGGCACCTGGAGAACGCTGAGAGAATCTGAATAAATGACATGGTTAAGGAATAGAATTCGAGAAAGGTCAATCATTATAGAAATTAATTCTGGCGTAAAAACTGAAACATGAGGAAGGAGGGTATGGGAGAGGTTGTGGTCTGGAAAGACAGCTGACTCACCCACACTGTTCCTTGTTTTTGAGCCGTCAGTAAATACTGGAGTATATCCAACGTGAACTGCGGAATGAGACAGGAATGATACCTTTAACAATGCAGCGGGGTGGTTAGATTTGGAGAGAGAGGTCAGGACCAGGCAAATGGTGGAAGCAGGGAATAGTCAAAGTGTATACCCTTCGTCATAAGAGAATGGTAGCACCTTTTGCATAGGGATGTTGAGTAAGTTAAGGATGATATAAACTGTTTTTGCAAATGGCCAGTAATTAGGATTATGAAATTAAGATTCTCGTAGAATCGG
>JABUQX010073874.1:0-15000 GCA_015478945.1 Trachelipus rathkii | reverse complement strand
TATATATTTCTATTTATATATATATATATATATATAATATATATATATATATATATATATATATATATATATATATATATATATATATATATATATATATATATATATATATATAACATATACATATATATATATATTACATATATATATATATATATATATATATATATATATATATATATATATATATATATATATATATATATATATATATATATATATATATATATATATATATATATATATATATATAGTTTTCAAAGCGGATGGTTGTATTCGTGTTTGCTCTGCTGTGTGTTTGTGCTTTGTTTTTAATTTGTACTATTAGAGTGTTGTTTTAGTTTTGTTTAAAGTGCATCAGTAATTTAATGTCAATTAGTCTAGTGGCTTTAATTAATTATAAACACCTACGAATAAACGCTTTCAAGATAATTTAGATGGAAACATAAATAACCTAATCTTTTGAACGTCTTATCTTTTATCGTCTTATTACCTTTTTAACTTTTTAAGTTTTATGTATTTAATTTATATATCAATACACATATTTACTGTCGCATGCAGCTCTTAGCTTCTTTTTTTAAAAGTTTTAATGTAGATTACTGGTATCCATTTTTTTTAAAGTTTTCTTTACGTTCGTAAATTTGTGAAGCTGTGCGAGTGCGTGTGTGTGGGTATTTTTAAATTTAGGATTTTATATTCTTTACATATTTATGGCTGTGCTTACTGATTTAGTTAGTCTTTGTTTCTATTTTTATAAACATAAATTATAATAATTTTTATTTTAAAGTTTTTTTTTAATGCGTTTATAGCACTTATTTGCTTTTTTTTTAACTTTGTTTACCATTTTTTTACGTGATCTGTCTGTGTGTGTTTGTTGTGTGGTGCGTTTTTTTTAGTAAAAACCCAATTTAGTGGGTTTTTGGGTGGGCTGTGTATGGTCAATTGTGTGTGTTTGTTTTTGTATGTGTGTGTTTGAATGACAGGACAGAGAAGATGTAGGGGTGGGCGGAGTCTGGGGTTCTCTATTGACTTTGCCAACGTCTGTGGCCTGAATGCTAACCATGAATCTGTGGAATATCACCTCGCTAACTCTCTACCTAACATTTTATAACTGTCTGAGACCCAGCTAGACAGGGATTCTTTTTCAAATAAACTAAATATCTCCAACTATAGCGTTTTCTATAATATCAGACTAAATGGTGGAGTCTGTGTCTATATAAACATTAACGCATGTAAAACGTCTTGAGAATCTTGAATCTCCTAATTTTGATGTTTTATGGCTTAAAATCTTTCTCCCTTCTACTACCATTATCTTGTATTTCTGCTAATGCACCCTTAACGGAACAGATTTTCACCTATTTTTTGAATATCTTACTACTTCTCATGAGACTGCTACTTCTTCCCATCCAAATGCTGAAATCCTCTATTTAGGAGATTTCAACGTACATCATACTGAGTGGTTGGGCTCCTCTCATACTGATGCAGGAGGGGAGGAGCCAAAACATTCAGTATTCTCGACGATCTGTAACAGTTAATTAAAGAACCTACACATATACCATATCGTCCTAACCAATTCTTGAACACGCTTGATTTATGTTTCACCCCTTCTTCTTCTCGATATAAATACAACATTTTCCCTCCTATCGGTTACTCTGACAACAATTTTGTAGCTCTTAATTTTAAAACTCTTTCTCCAGCAGCTCCACCATGCCCCAAACGTACTTTCTGGCACTTTAATCGGACTAATTGGGGGTGTTGCGTCGTCTCTTTGCAAACTATATTTGGAGTGAATCTTGCTTTGACTCGGAGGACGCTTCTTTTACTGCTGAAAAGGTTAGGGGCTGTAATCGTCGAGGGTATGAGCAGGTTCATTCCATCTTCAAGTAAATCTTGTTCTCCACAAACTCCATGGTTCATTAGAGAATGTCTGCTCAATTCAGGAGAGAGACATTGCCTATAGTCGGGCATGGAAAACTCTCGTTCTCCTATCACTCTTACTAACTCTTACCCTGCTCGGAATCGCTGTAGGCTATTATTCACAGGCTGCTGCGCTTTCACTAAAAAAGAAAGTGCGAAAACCTACTTGGCTCTCCTACTGATAAAAATTTCTGGCCTCTTGCGAAGAACATCTCTAACAAATTTTGCAAATCTGTTTTTCCTCCACTTACTTATTCGATCTGACGGTTCTGTAGCTAACTCTCCTACTGAAAAGGCTAATCTCTTAAGCCTCCTTTTTTCATCTAATTCTACCCTGGACGATTCCGGCAACCCTCCTCCTGCTTCTTCTCCTCTCTGAGATCTATGAACTTCAGGAAGGCTAGTGGCCCGGATGGCATTCCTCCCGGAATTAAGAGGGAGTGTGCTTCTGAGCTGGCCCCTGTCCTCGTTAAACTTCCTACTCTCTATGTCTTAATACTAGTACATTTCCTTAGTGCTGGAAGCGTACATATATATTCAGTCAATCCCGAAAAAGGGCAGCCGCTCTGATCCTTCAACTATCGTCCTATATCTCTCACTTGTATTCTATCTAAAATCTTTGAAACTCTTCTTACCTCCCATTTTCTGGATCATCTGGAGTCTCATTCCCTTCTTGGGGAGTCTTGCGTGGTGGCGCTCGACATATCAAAGGCTTTTGATCGAGTACGGCATGCGTCACTAATCTCTAAGCTCCCTTCCTTTGGGTTTCCTCCTTCTCTTTGCTTACTCTTGTCAGGTTTTCTCTTTGGTTCGCTTCATATCAGAACTCGTTGATGAAGCGACGTCTTCCTCCTTTCCTGTTAATTGTGGTATTCCTCATTGTTCTGATTTATCTCCAACTTTATTCTTATTTTTCAGCGATCTCCTCAGCTGTACTTCTTACTTTTTTCACTCTGCTCAACTCTCCATTCCTCTTTCCACTTCACTTTCACCCGTTCCTCTTTTGTTTCGAGCGACCCCTCACCTTCAGCTTTCCGATTCTTTTTTCTGCCGACCAGGATAGGATTTCCTGGTAGCCGCTGCAACCCCTGTGAAATTCAAATTTTGTTCAACTTTTTACATCTCCCTCAAAACACCTCCTAACTTTTAGCATTTTCTTCGACGGTTCTAACGTCTCACCTGTTGACAACATAAACATTCTTGTTCTGAACATAACAAAAAATTGTCTTGGGAACCTCATATCACAATGGTTTAGAAGAAGCCTTTCAATAATAATTTTTTGAGTTCTGTTCAGGTTGGCGATAACATTTTTTTTCTTTTTGTCACCTTCTCCAACAACGTATCCTTCATCGCCCTTGTTTGCCCACTGTTCGCCATCTGGGGACTCCTGCTCCAATCTCTTCTATTGGATAGAATTCGAGTCTAAAGCTAAGAGACTCATAAACTGTCCCCTACTTAACTCTCTTGACCCTCTATCTCTGCAACATGACGTTGGCGCACTAACTCTTTCTATAGGTACTACAACGGTTGATGCTCAGGGGAGTTGGCTGCTCACATTCCACCTCCCTTTGCGCCAAATTCCTCGTAATACAGTGTTCCATGCCTCGCACGAATATTTGCGTGAGAATTGGAAATCCCAGATTTGTTCGTTGTGGTGCCTCCTTATTTCCAGTCACTTCTGCCTCTATGGAACTCCTTGCCATCTTCTTTTATCCAACTGGTAAGTTTATATTTCCTCTTTCTCTTTAAACTTCACAGAAATATCTATCTTCACCTAAGAGGTTTTTAGGGCTAGGCTTTCGGGCTTGGAGTGGTTTTCATATATTTTATTTTCTGCCCCCTCCATGAAAAGGGCCCATCCCGTGAGTGGTGGTAATTTATATATATATATATATATATATATATATATAAAGAGTATATATATATATATATATATATATATATATATATATATATATATATATATATATATATATATATATTCACTCATTTAGAGCTAATTGTTACTAGTATGTATGTATGTATGTATGTATGTATGTATGTATGTATGTATGTATGTATGTATGTATGTATGTATGTATGTATGTATGTATGTATGTATTTGTATGTATGTTTATATATAACTTTTATATTTAAATTTATTTATATAAAAAGTTAACATTGTTCAAAGAATGTAACCAATGAATAACAATAACAATGTAACAACAACAGCAATTAACAATAACAATAATAACAACAATAACAACAATAACAATAAATAACAATAAATAAATAAATAAATTAATAATAATATTAATTATAATAACAATAATATAATAAATAGTAATAAATAAATAATAATAATAATAATAATAAAAATAATAATATTAATATAATAATAATAATAATAATAATAATAATAATAATAATAATAATAATAATAAAAATAATAATAAATAATAATAATAATAATAATAATAAAAATAATAACAACACCGGGGAAACCTATGCATACTCAAACAAATACTGAAAATAATAAATCTCCTTAACCCTTTCTCATCTGGCAAAATAAACTTTCTATTTTCTCAGTTTCCCGCTTTATTTTATTTATTTATTTTTATTTATTTTACATTTATTTATCAATTTTAATTTTTTTAGTTTTCACCACCACCATGGCAGAGCCCTCATTCAGGAGGGGGGTGTTGCACGCTGTACTCTCATCCGCCAACGCAAATTACGATGAGCACCGACGCAGGCTTTTAAAGTGAGGGGAGATTAAATTCAGCAGGAAACACAGAAGATGGATGAGAATTCCACAGAACAGAGGTGGCAGGAAAGAAGGAAGCATCACAACGAACTAGCCTAGGTTTCAATATCTACAGAAAACTCGTGCGCAGACACAGCACCCCTTGTGCTACGAGGAGGGCGTCATAAAGGTGGTGGTACGCGAGTGATAAGTTCCTCGAACACCTGCCGCTGGGGGGTACCTATAGAAAGAGATAAAGTACCAACATCGCGCTTCGCAAAGATAGAGGATCAAGTGGAACTGGAAAGTACAGAACAAGTTTATAAGCCTTTTGGCTTTTTGACTCGACCCTGTCCAAAAGCCGGGTGAAACCAGAGCCCCCCCAGATATGTGAGAACAGTACTCCATACAAGGGCGGATGAGACCCTTGTATAGCTGGAGTAACTGAGAAGAGGAAAAAAAATCTCGCAGTCTAAACAGAACTCTTAGCTTTTGAGGCCGCCCTAGCAACCCTTGTGATGTACGGTTTCAAATATTTTTTGTTCATGTTAAGGCCAAGGATGTTTATATTGTCAAAAGAAGAGACGAGAGAACCGTCGAAAGAGATAGGAAAGTTAGAATGTGTTTTAGAGAGGGAGATGTATAGAAGTTGAGTTTTTTAAAGAATTGAATTTCACAAGGTTGAAACGACCCCACCGGAAATTCTATCCAGATCAGCGAGAATAGAATCGGAAAGATTAAGACGAGAGGCAATTCTAGAAGTAAAAGAGGGAGCAGAATTGAAATGAGTTGAAGAATGAAGGGTCGAGTCATCGGCATATGAGGGGATAGAGTTAGATGTGCAGGTGAGAAGATCATTAATGAAAAGTAAGAATAAAGTAGGAGATAAGACAGAACCCTGAGGAAACACCACTATTGACAGAAAAGAAGAAGTCGCTATATCAAATACAGCCGATATTGAGCGATTTGAAAGAAAGCTAGACATAAGTAAGCAAATAGAAAGAGGAAACCCAAAGGAAGGGAGCTTGGAGAGCAGTGACGCGTGTCATACCCGGTCAAATGCTTTGGATATGTTAAGAGCCACCACGCGAGTCTCCCCGTAGTTCCTAAGGGCGGAAAACCATAAATCGGTTAAATAGGAAAGTATATCACCGGTAGACCTCGAACGCCGAAAGCCGTACTGGCGATCGGAAAGAAGAGAATGAGATTCCAGATGGTCTAAGAAGTGAGAGTTAAGAAGGGTTTCAAAGATCTTAGATAGAATACAGGTGAGAGCTATAGGGCGATAGTTAGAAGAATCAGAGCGGCTTCCTTTTTTCGGAATAGGTTGGACATGTGCGTGCTTCCAACACTGAGGGAAAGTGTTAGTATTGAGTCATAGAGAATATAGTTGAACGAAAGGAGGGGATAGCTCTGAAGCACACTCCCTCAAAACTCGGGGAAGAATGCCATCCAGGCCCCTTGCCTTCCTAACGTTCATAGATCTCAGGAGCCCATGCAACCGATCAAAGGTAGCTTGATTTACTGTTTTAAGGTATGTAAAACATAACAATTTTAACAAAAAATATGACTTGAATCAATAGATTAATAGATCAATAGATCAATAGATCACAGAAGGGTGGGAGGGTATGGAGGGCAGTTTGTTTTACTGATTTACTGATTTACTGCTTTAGGTATGTAAAAATGCAAATTTTTTAAGTTATAAACATAAAAAGAATAAAATTTTTTTAGTAAAAACAAAATGTTTAAAGAAACAAAACAAAAATAAATAAAAGTTTTTGTATTATATTATACAAAATATGACTTGAATCAATAGATCAATAGATCAATAGATCAGTAGACCAATAGATCAATAGATCACGGATGGCAGGAGGTTGGCTGGAGGGTAGTTTGATTTACTGATTTACTGCTTTAGGGTATGTAAAACACAACAATTTTAATAAAAATATGACTTGAATCAATAGATCAATAGATCAATAGATCATGGAAGGGTAAGAGGGTGGAGTGGGTAGTTTGATTAACTGATTTACTGATTTACTGCTTTAAGGTATGTAAACATGCAAATTTTTTAAGTTATAAACATAAAAAGAATAAATTTTTTAGTAAAAACAAAATGTTTAAAGAAACAAAACAAAAATAAATAAAAATAAATAATAAAATTTGAAAAGTAATTAAAAAAATTAAATTGAAAGCAAAAATTAAAACTTGTAAATGAAACTTATAAAAATAAAATAGCAAACAATATAAACTTGTTGACAATTATAAAAAGAAAAAACAAAATAAATAAAAGTTTTTGTGTTATGTTATAAAAATATGACTTGAATCAATAGATCAATAGATCAATAGATCAATAGAATACGAATGGATAGGAGGATAGAGTGGGTGGATACAGTTTGATTTACTGATTTACTGCTTTAAGGTATGTAAACATGCAAATTTTTTAAGTTATAAACATAAAAAGAATAAATTTTTTAGTAAAAACAAAATGTTTAAAGAAACAAAACAAAAATAAATAAAAATAAATAATAAAATTTGAAAAGTAATTATTAAAAAAAATTAAATTGAAAGCAAAAATTAAAAACATAAAGAATGAAACTTATAAAACTTATAAATGAAACTTATAAAAATAAAATAGCAACCAATATAATTTAGTTGACGATTATAAAAAGAAAACAAAACAAAATAAATAAAAGTTTTTGTGTTATGTTATAAAAAATATGACTTGAATCAATAGATCAATAGATCAATAGATCAATAGATCAATAGATCAATAGATCAATAGAACATGGAAGGGTATGAGGGTGGCTGGATGGTACTTTGATTTACTGATTTACTGATTTACTGATTTACTGATTTACTGATTTACTGAATTTACTGCTTTAGGGTATGCAAATGCAAATTTTAAGTTATAAAACATAAAAAGAATAAATTTTTTAGTAAAAACAAAATGTTTAAAGAAACAAAACAAAATAAATAAAAGTTATGGTGTTATATTATAAAAAATATGTCTTGAATCAATAGATCAATAGATCAATAGATCATGGAAGGGTATGAGGGTGGCTGGATGGTACTTTGATTTACTGATTTACTGATTTACTGATTTACTGCTTTAGGGTATGTAAAATGTAAATTTTTTTAAGTTATAAACATGAAAAGAATAAATTTTTTAGTAAAAACAAAATGTTTAAAGAAAACAAACAAAAATAAATAAAAGTTTTTGTGTTATGTTATACAAAATATGACTTGAATCAATAGATCAATAGATCAATAGATCAATAGATCAATAGATCACGAATGGGTAGGAGGGGGCTGGATGGTACTTTGATTTACTGATTTACTGATTTACTGATTTACTGATTTACTGATTTACTGATTTACTGCTTTAGGGTATGTAAAATGTAAATTTTTTTAAGTTATAAACATAAAAAGAATAAATTTTTTAGTAAAAACAAAATGTTTAAAGAAAACAAAACAAAAATAAATAAAAGTTTTTTTATGTTATACAAAATATGACTTGAATCAATAGATCAATAGATCACGAATGGGTAGGAGGGGGCTGGATGGTACTTTGATTTACTGATTTACTGATTTACTGCTTTACTGATTTACTGATTTACTGATTTACTGCTTTAGGGTATGTAAAATGCAAATTTTTTTAAGTTATAAACATAAAAGGAATAAATTTTTTAGTAAAAAACGAAAAGTTTAAGGAACAAAACAAAAAAATAAATAAAAGTTTTGTGTTATGTTATACAAAATATGACTTGAATCAATAGATCAATAGATCAATAGATCACGAATGGGTAGGAGGGGGCTGGATGGTACTTTGATTTACTGATTTACTGATTTACTGATTTACTGATTTACTGATTTACTGCTTTAGGGTATGTAAAATGTTAATTTTTTAAGTTATAAACATAAAAAGAATAAATTTTTTAGTAAAAACAAAATGTTTAAAGAAAACCAAAACAAAATAAATAAAAGTTTTTGTGTTATGTTATACAAAATATAACTTGAATCAATAGATCAATAGATCAATAGATCATAGAAGGTTATGAGGGTGGCTGGATGGTACTTTGATTTACTGATTTACTGATTTACTGCTTTAAGGGTATGTAAAAATGTAAATTTTTTAAGTTATAAACATAAAAAGAATAAATTTTTTAGTAAAAACCAAAATGTTTAAAGAAACAAAACAAAAATAAATAAAAGTTTTGTGTTATATTATACAAATTATGACTTGAATCAATAGATCAATAGATCAATAGATTAATAGATCAATAGATCAATAGATCACGGGTGGGTGGGTGGTAAGGTTAGCTGGATGGTATTTTGATTTACTTATTTACTGATTTACTGCTTTAGGATATAAAATGCAAATTCTTTTTATTGTATTATAAACATAAAAGAATAATTTTTTTATAAAAACAAAATGTTTATAAACAAAATTAAACAAAAATAAATAAAAGTTTTAAAATATATAGATTTTTTAAACAAAAAATAAAAATAAATAAAAAAATAAAATAAATAAAATTAACTTTTAACAAAATACATAAGAAAAAAAAAAATGTATATATTAAATATGAACGATATTAAGAAATTAAAAGACATAATGGTTATTGTCTTCCTGATATATATATATATATATATATATATATATGAGAAGAGAGTATATATATATGAGAGTGAGAGAGTGGTGTGGGCAAGTGTCCCACAGATAATCATATATATTATTATTATATTATTATTATTACACATTATTATTATTATTATTATTATTATTATTATTATACATATTATTATTATACATATTATTACATATTATTACATATGCAGTGTGCATGCATGGCATGCATGCATGTAAGTGTTCAGATAGATAAGATAATTAATATTATACATATACATACATATTATTACATTACATACATATTATTATTATTATTACATATTATTAATACATACATTATTATTATTATTATTACGCTGCAGGTGTGCGTCTGACAGATTCAATCATATTATTACATATATATATTATTATTATTATTATTATTATTATTACAGCATATGTTATTATTATTATTATTATTATTATTATTATTATTACAAAACAACGCATGTGGCAAGTAAGTTCTATTACGGGCATTAACTGAACCCATTATATATATATATATATATATATATATATATAGTATATATATATATAGTGAGCATATATATATATATATATATATTTTATATATATATAAGTATATATATATATATATATATATATATATATATATATATATATATATATATATATATATATATATATATAGTATATATATAGAGTATATATATATATATGTGGTGTTTGTGAAAGTGAATAGTGGATGGTTTAACTTGAAATAATGAAGAAATTATGGTGAAATAGGGAAATGGACGGAGTGAGACAGGTAGTGCATGGAATGGAATGGTGGAGGATAAATGGAGGGGCCGTAAAATGCACCGAAGAGCGAACGGCTGTAAAAAAAACGCAGGAAACTGCGGTAAAAAAACGCGTCGATCGAAGGCTCAGGCTCAGGCTCAGGCTCAAGGCAAAGATCCGGAATAAAAATCCACGGATAAAAAATAAAATAAAAATAAAATAAAATTAAAAAAAAATAAAAAAATATGCCAGGATTCCAGAAAAAAAGTGCCAAAAATGCTAAAATAGAACCAGAATTCCAGATTTCCAGATTTAGCCGTAAATCTGCATCTGCTGATAGTGCACTCTATACTACTCACCGTATAAATATACTATGGTTTAATTGAATCGTTGATAATCGTAAAAAAAATTATCGAGAGAAAATTATTTTCATCGATATATAAATAATCGGAAAATATCAGAAACAAACATCGATAGTGTTATACCTAAAAAAAACGCCGAAATTATTCGATTTGTTTTTCGGAGCGTAATTTTTCATATTTTTATTAAAAATATCCATTTATAATATACGCTAATCGGTAAAAAATATCCTAAAAATTTTTTGATACCTTTTTTGTAAATTATAAGTTTATAGTTTTAATGTAATAGTTACGTAAAGTTTATTCACCTCAGCTAAATTATTACCCTAATTTCTAATACATACTAATATTAATCGCTGACCTGCAACCGAGATAAGTTTTCTTTTAACAAACGAAACAACCTTATTTTTAAAAGCCAGCCAAAGAAAAAGAACCGCCAAAATATTCATTTTACAATATATTTAGGAAATAAAATTATATAGAATGAAAACAATATTTTTATAAGGAAAACATTATAAACAATCATTATATAAAATTTTTTATATAATAACATATTAATATAAAAGAAATAGATAATACAAGTTAAAAAAAAATACTCAATATCCTAAAAAATAATATTCTTTTTCTTTATCTGATTTTCTATGAATATAATAGGTTTAACTAATAAATATTTTACCAAATTATTACGATCTTTTGATCAATATATATATATATATATATATATATAAATATAAATATATATATATATATATATATATATATATATATATATATATATATATATATATATATATATATATATATATATATAAGAGATATATATATATATATATATATATATATATATATATATATATATATATATATATATATATATATATATATATATATATATATATATATATATATATATATATATATATATATATATATATATATATAGACAGTGAACAGATGGAATGGTGGATGGATGCAGTTTCAAAACCAGTGGACTTGTAATTTGTAATTTTGTACCTCCTTGAGCCTTTTGTACTTGGTACTTGTAAAGCTTGGTACTTGCAAGTACTTTGGCATTTTTAACTCTGCCAATATTTTTTATTTTCTTTTAGCATTTTCCTACGTATTGATATTTTTATTTCTTAAGATATGTATTCTAAATAAATTTCCATTTACGAATATAAAGTATGTTATTATATATATATATATATATGAAAGAAAGTATATACATAGTTAGTATATATATAGCAGTTGTTATTATTATATATATATATATATATATATATATATATATATATATATATATATATATATATATATATATATATATATATGGAGGATGTCATCATCATCAACCACCTTTTTTCATCAGTAAGTATTAACATGCACCGGGAACAGAGTAATAGAAGAATATCATTAAAATGAAAGAAAAGCCTGTCTTACTCCCCTTTATGTTTCTTTAGTATCCGCCGTCGTGAAAAAATTCAATTTTCGAAGTTACGTATCGTGACGTGACTTCACGCGCCGTTCGCCAGGGGTTCATCGTCTGTGGCCACAACCATACACCCTTCACAAAATTTCGTTATTCACCTCCTGTTAGCGCACCTTTCTTCCCGCTCTTCGCCAAACTCTCGTTTTCAACTCCTCCAGACATTTTGCGCTGGATTTCATCCACTTTTTTTCTTCGGTCTCCCAGCCAGTTGATTCCTAACACACTCACCACTACACAACCATTCTTTCCACATGACAAACCATCTCAACGTACCTCTTCATTTATTTTCTCATTTATCCCTTTTTTCACAACAAATAACACTGTAATACGTTCATTCCTCATTTTATCAATTCTCCTCACATTTTACACGCCCCTAAGATTGCCCATCTGAACACATTGTACTTTAGATCTATAAATTCTTATTCCAGACCATAGTCATAGTCCCAATACTATACATTAACACAGATAACAACATACCCTCACGTAAGACCCTATCGCACTCAAGATTAGTCTCTTTAAATCCACAAAGGATTTAATTGCACCAGCCACTTCCTGTAATTCATAACTTTCCCTACTACACTCTGCATCATCCATTCCCTTTTCTTCCAACAAATATATCCTAAATATTTAAACTCAGTCGCTTGTTCCAGCTACTCACCATCTAGCATAACTTCACACCGAGGACTGTCCTCACTCACAACCATAACCTTACCTTATCTACGTTCATTTTCAAACCCTCCTTTTACACACTCTGCCAAAACTTCTCTACCAATCCTCTCAAACTTCTTCAGATTCACCGCACAAACTATATTATATATATATATATATGTATATATATATATATATAGCAGAAAGGTATATATATATATATATATATATATATATATATATATATATATATATATATATATAGTATATATATATATATATAAAAAGTATATATATATAGTATAGGGTGAGATGGTGGATGGATAATGGAAGTATAACAGTGGAGGGCGCTGCAGCGGCTGCCGACCCCAGAAACGGGGGGGGGGGGAGAAAGGAGAAGGGAAGGTGGAAAGGAAAGGAAATGGAATGGAAGGGACTGGATGGAAGAGGCAGGAGGGATGGAGGATAAATGGAAATGGGATAATGGAAGGATATAAAGAACAAATTGTACTGGATTTATGGATTTGGCAAATATATGCATAATAGGATTAATAGGAAGCTCTATGGCAGGTGTTAGGGATATGGTGTTGGTGGTAAGCTTCTGAATGGAACCAAAAGTATGTATGATGCGTGTGTAAGAATAAACAGAGTCAAAAGTGATTGGTTTTAATATTAATAGCGAAGTGAGACAGGGATGTGCTATATCTCCCTTGGCGATCCAATCTGAATATGGATGAGGTTATGAAAGAATTAGAGGTAGGGTGACAAGGGATAAGGAATGATGGGAGAATGGAAGAGAGTGGAGAGTTCCCTACTTATTATATGAGGATGATTTGGTATCAGGAGGCGAATCTGAAAGAGCTCTGAGAGGACCGGTAGAGAGACGGTGGGGTGTAAAAGGAGGGTTTGAAAATAAATGTAGATAAAATATGGCTGTGGGTGAGACAGCTGATGCAGAGTGTAGTAGGAAAATCAGAATGGCAGGAGGGTGGTTGGTGCAATTAAACTGCTGGCAGATGTAAAGGTACTGTTCTGAGTGCGCTAGGTCTTACATGAGGGCATGTTGTTACCCGTGTTAATGTATAGTGAGATTATGGTCTGTGGTCTTGAATAAGAGGTGGTGACCAGTACAATGGGGTTGCATGGACAATCTTAGTGGCGTGTTAGGTGTAAAGAAAACATAAAATGAGGGAATGAACGGCATTTGAAAGTTGTTTTATGTTTAAAATGGGGTAAGTGGAGAGAGAATAAATGAAAGCGCATTGAATGTGGAGATGGTTTGGTCATGTGGAAAGGGATGGATGATAGTCGGTCGGTTAAATGGATGGTGGTGAGTGTGTTGGGAATTGACCGGATGGGGGGACCGAAGAAAAAAGTGGATTGAGTCAGAAAAGGAATGCCTGAGGAGAGAATGTGAGTTTGGAAGAGGCAAGAAGAAAGGTACATAACAGGAGTGAATGGCGGGTTTGAGAGGAGGTATAGTTGTAGCCCACCTGGGCCAATTAATGAACTTTTCCATTGACTAGGTGTGCTAATGATCTCCATCAACTCTCTCAGCTTTTTATTGTGATTTCTTCTGACCGCGACAAAGTTCTTACTTCAATTGGTATAAAGTGGGCAGGCTGGGCTTTCTTTCACTTGTTTACATTCTTACTATTTTTCTGCTCGGCGCATGTTACGCAACTGCACCCAGTCTTGGGGAGAGAAGATAGGTGATGATGATGATGATTTATTTATAATGATAATGATAATGATGATGATGATGATGATGATGATGATGATGATGATGATGATGATGATGATGATGATGATGATGATGATGATGATGATGATGATGATGATGATGATGATGATGATAATGATAATGATAATGATAATGATAATGATAATGATAATGATAATGACATGATGATGATGATGATGATGATGATGATGATGATGATGATGATGTGATGATGATACATATATATATATATATATATATACATATATTATTTATACATATATTATTATTTTTTTTCATATATATATATATATTATATATATATATATATATATATATATATATATATATATATATATATATATATATATATTTATATATATATATATATATATATATATATATATATATATATATATATATATATATATAGGTATATATATATATATATATATATATCATAGCAATTTGCATTTGTACTTGTAATTAGATACCATGTAATTTGTACTTGTACTTAAACAAATTTAGAGTACTTGTACTTGTACTTCCTGAGCAATTATAGAGTAAATTTGTACTTGTAATTTGTACCTATACTTCTAAAAATGTACTTGAACTCAAGCCTGATATATATGAGCCAAAGCGGCGCACGAAAAATGCTGAAAAGCGTTTCAATGATAAACGCGAAACGGTTAAACAATCTACCTGAAACTGAACGAAGTAATACCGAGTTCA
>JABUQX010073873.1:30000-35969 GCA_015478945.1 Trachelipus rathkii | reverse complement strand
GAATTTCCTTCTCGTCTTAATTCTTTCCGATTCTATTCTCGCTTGAGCTGGATAGAATTTCCGGGTGGGGTTCGTCTGAACCTTGTGTGAAATTCAATTCTTTAAAGACTCAACTTCTACAAATCTCCCTGTCTAAGACACTTCTTTAACTTCCTATCTCTTTCGACGGTCTCTTTCTCTCCTGTTGACAATGTAAACATCCTTGGCCTTAACATAAACACAAAAATGTCTCGGAAACTTCACATCACAATGGATGCTAGGGCGGTCTCAAAGAAACTGGGATTTCTGTTTAGACTGCGAGACTTTTTTACTCTTCTCAGCTGCTCCAGCTATACAAGGGCCTCATCCGCCCTTGTATGGAGTACTGCTCCATATCATTGATGGGGGCTCTTGGTTTCACCGGTTTTTTGGATGGGTCTAGTCAAGGCCAAAAGGCTTATAAATGTTCTGTACTTCCAGTTCACTTGACCCTCTGTCTTTGCGGCGTGATGTGGGGCTTATTTTTTTTTCTATAAGGTACGCAGCGGCAGCGTGCTCGAGGGAGCTTATTACTCGCTACTCCACCGTTACGTCACCCTTCGTAGCCACTAAAGGGTGATGTGTCTGCACATGAGTTTTGTATTGATGTAGGTAACTCCAGGCTAGTTCGCTGCGGTGCTTCCTTCTTTCCTGCCACATCTGTTCTGTGAAATTCTCTTCCATCTTCTGTGCTTCCTGCTGAATTTAATCTTCCCCACTTCAAAGCCTGCGTCTGTGCTCATCTGCGTAATTTACTTTAGTTGTTGACATCTGAGGGGTGCAACACCCCCTCCTTGAATAGGGCTCTGCCCCTGAGTGGTGGTGACAACTTGTAAATAAAAAAATAAAATAAAAAAAACCTTTGCCTCCTCTCTCTCTCTCTTTCTCTCTCTCTCTCTCTCTCTCTCTCCTCCTCTCTTCTCTCTCTCTTCGTCTATATATTAAATAATTAATATATATATTTATATATATATTATATATATATATATATATATATATATATATTATATATATTATTATATATACTATATATATTATATATATTATATATATATATATATATATAGGCCTTTATTGTTAAGACCTCCGTCAGTTTAACTTTTTTTTTTTGTTTTTTACATATTGCTAGTAAAAGTGTACTAACATAATGCCAGTGGGTGATGCACATGATTCAAAAGTCGAAAATTATTTTAAAAAATAATTGAAAAATAATTTTATATCAATGAATTTCAATAAATTAAATATCTCGAAAAATACGACACTTACAGAAAAAACCAATTACCCATTTGAGATCAGCGTATAAAGCCTATAACAAAAATGTAAAAAAAATAATTAAAAATCAATTAAAAATTGAGCCGACGGTGGGACAGAGGGGGGGGACGTTTCCATACCCCGTACGGAGAGGGGGGAGGAACCCCGGGAACACCCAAATACCAAAGAAGCGGTGGTTCCGGAGACCCTCCCCGGAGGGGGGGGAAATTGTCCTACCCTGTCCGTTCCCCCGGATGGCGAGAGACCCCACTCCTGCCATCTTTGCGGATTTACCCTTGGGCATTCCTTTTTGTTAAAAAAAAAAATTAAAACTGACGGAGTTCGTAAAACGTAATGGTCCTATATATTTGAATTCATGTTTCGTCACCCTTTAAATTGGACTTGTGTGGGGGGGCTAGGATCATATACTTAGAAATATATAAAAAAAAAACAAAAAAATAAAATAAAAAACTGACGGAGTCGTAAACATAACAGGTCCTAGTATATATATATATATATATATATATATATATATATATATATATATATATATATATATATATATATATATATATATATATTATATATATATATCTATATAAAAGGAAATGATAAAAAAGAAAAAATAGGACCAACCATACTCCAAAAACTACAATAGCTACAGGGAAAGGAATACATTTTTGGAATCGTGTGAATTTATTCGGAAAAAAAAATAATATTAAAAAACTACAATAGCTATATGGAAAAGAAATACATTTTTGGAATGCTGGTAAAATTTTAGTTTAAATTTTTTTTTTTTTGTTAATAATTAGAGTAATATGAGGAGGAAACCTATTTATCTCTATGGAGCATAAATAAGCTTTTTTTTTTTTAACTAAAGAATACCGATGGCAGGAGTCGGGGTTTCTCGCCGTTTCGGGAGTCTGGGTAGGACTATTTCCCCCCTCTTTGGTATTTGGATTTATCGCGGGGGTTCTCCACTCTCCCCTACGGGGTATCTAACACCCCCCCCCTGTTGTTTCCCCGTCGGCTCGAGCCCCCTTTTGCCGTAGTTTTTTAGATATTAATTATTTTTTTTTTTTTTTTTTTTTTTACATTTTCCTAACTAAAATTTCACCAGCATTCCAAAAATGTATTTCTTTTCCCTGTAGCTATTGTATTTTTTGAGATATGGATTGGTCCTCTTCTAGAGGCTGGCCAATATATATATATATATATATATATATATATATTAATATATATATATATATATATATACTATATATATAATATATATATATAATATATATATATATATATATATATAAGAGAGAGATAGAAGAGATAGAGAGAAGAGAGAAGAGAGAGAGAGAGAGAGAGAGAGAGAGAGAGAGAGGTAACAAGACGTTCTTTGCGTAACTCCTATTCTCCTAAAACGGTTCGAATCAAATTTTTAAAACGCGAAATTAAAAACTCGCCAAACCTACTTCGACAGCTACAGTACATTTGATCTAGGATAAAAGCCTGTATATATATATATAAACTATATATATATATATATATTAATATATATTGATATATTAATATATATATATTATTATATATATATATAATATATATATATATATATATATATATATATATATATATATATATATATATATATATATATATATATATATATATATATATCCTGTTATGTTTGCGACTCCGTCAGTTTTTTTTTTTTTTTTTTTTTTTTTTATATTTTTTGATATCATTTGTTGTCGATTTTAAGTGGTAACCGGACATTTGATTCAAAAAGTTCGAAATATTTTAAATATTTTTTTAAAAATCACATACTTTTTCAAAAATGATAATATTTTTGGATAATTACGTATATATCTCGAAAGGTACGACACTTACAGAAAATCCAATTACATATTTGGAATCAGCGTATAAAGCTCATTACAAAAATTCAAAAAATAATAAAAATAAAAATAAAAAAATAAAAAAAATGTTAAGGGCTCGAGCCGTCTGGGGACAGAGGGGGGACGAAGCCCCCCGTCGTCCACCGGTATGGCCGAGAGACCCCGACTCCTGCCATCTTTGCGGCTTACCCTTGGGAATTCCTTTAGTTTAAAGAACACCCAAAAACAAATATTACCGGAATTAAAAAAAATAAAAACAAAATATTACTAAAAAATTATTTTTTAAAAAAAATTATTTAAAATATTTCAAACTTTCGAAGCATGTCCGTAACCACTTAAATTCATTTTTAGTATCATATACTAAGCATATATTAAAAAAAAAAAAGCAAAAAAAAAAAAAAAGAAAACAACTGACGGAGGTCGTAAAACGTAAACAGGTCCGTTATATTTTTGAATCATGTCCGTTACCACTTAAATTGATTGTTAGTATATATACTAGACAATATATTAAAAAAAAAACAACAATAAATGAAAACTGAAGGAGTCGTAAAACATAACAGGTCATTATATATATAATATATATATATATATATATATATATATATATATATATATATATATATATATATATATATATATATATATATATATATATATATATATATATATATATATATATTTTTATATATTTTTTATATTATACGTCTTATGTCCTTTTTTTTTTTATATATGTGGGATAGGGTGCGTAACACGCACGGAAATATGATAGTTAAGTAGTTAGTTGCACGACGTAAGCTGAAACGAGGTCATCAGCGTACAGTAAGCAGGGCGCCCTCCACTCTCCTCCATTCTCCATCAATCTAACCATCCCTACCTCTAATTCTTTCCTCACCACGTCCATACATAAATTAAATAGAAAGAATACGTAACACATCCCTATCTTACTTCACTATTAATGTTAAACCATACATTTTCAACTCCATTTATTCTTCCACACGTTTCACTATCGACATACATTTCTTTTGATTTCATTCGTAAGTCTACCATCAACATCATATGTTATTTCTAACACATGCCACAGAGATTTTCTATTAATAATGGCATACGTCTATTTCAAGTCCATAAAACCTAAGCACAACTTATTCTTCCTCCCACTCATATTCTCAACCATTTGTTTTAATGTGAAGATTTGATCTACATGACCTCTACCACTTCTAAAGGCACCTTGTTTTTATCCAATAAGTCACTCAGTCACTAGAAGCACTCTTTTCGAACAAAATTACGCAGCATATATTTCTGTCTGACAAAACTCAATAAACTAATTCCCCTATAGTTCTACAGTCCTCTTAACTCCGTTACTCCTATGATGCTTCTCCATCATTCGATCTATTCCCTCCATAAACTCTTTGTTACACAACTTTCATATCCAGTCAATTACAATCTTGCCTCCATTCTTGATCATTTCACCAGTAATCATCTTACCTGCAGATTTTACTATTCTTCACTTTCTCACCTCCTACTACCTCCTCCCTACTATTGACCTCTCCCCCAAATACCTATTTCTTTTACACTATATCAAACCCACACACATTCTCCTCTTCATTACTGTCAATGTTATGCATTTTGAAGTGTTCCCTTCATGCTCTTCTCGCATCCATTATATCAGTCACGAAAGTACATCCCTGTTCATTTTCCCTATGAAGGACTATCCCCTGCTCTCTTTTCCAACCTTTTCTACTTCATTCCAGAAGGCTTCTATTCTCTTGTAAGTTCCCATTCATTCTCCTTCCAGACTGTTCATTTACCTCTTTTTTCCTCTTACGTATGTAACTTTTAATATTCCCTTTTTTCCATATATATAAAAATTTCTTTTTAGACCTCATCATTGGTTTAAGAACATTCAACTCCCCCCCCCTCTTTTTTACTTTTAAACCCTTGCATCACGTCTTCAATCCACCACCCACTATTTACATTCTTACTTCCTACTTTAGCACAACCGCATACTTATCTTACACTGTTTAAAGGCTTTCTTCATTTGCGTCCAGTTTTTTTCAGTTTCTTCTTGACCATATTCAACTGATTTCTTTCCAAGTGCTATCACAAACCTTTCCTTATAACCTTGCTCACTTAACTTCTTACTTTTTATTCTCCCTCCTTCCTCCCTTATCTCTTTCCTCTCCATCTATGCCCCCAATAACTTAATCTTACATTACACAACATAGCGATCTGACATTCCCATCCCCAACACTTCCTGATTTAATGTCCATCACATGATTCAAAATCTCCCTCTTCAACAACATAAAATCAATCATGCTTTTTCATTTCGATACCATCTCTATTCCCCAACTCTGGAATACTAGTGGATACTTTTATGCTCGACACGTACCAGTCTCCTCGCAGAAATCAATAACTTTCCTACCATTCTCATTTTCTCACGCAACCCTAAAGGCCCCAGTAATACCATCCCTTTTTCGATCTCCTATCCAACCATTTAAGTCGCCCAACACAATCAATCTGAAGCCCTTACTCACTCCTTGCATAACATCATTCAGCTTATCCCAGATAGTCGGAATCTCCTCAACATCACTTTCAGATGGACCATATTTTACAATCACATACCATGACCTTCTCAAACTTAAATTTAACTACTAGAATTCTAGTACTCACAAAATCCACCATAGCTCTGTCCCACAGGCCACTCATCAGAATCGTAACTCCTTCTCTTCCCCTCTAATTCCCCTCCACTCCAGCACACATACATTTTATCAAACACCATTCATCTTCACCACTTAGTTTCATCTTTGTTTCAGT
>JABUQX010073873.1:0-10000 GCA_015478945.1 Trachelipus rathkii | reverse complement strand
AAAATTCGGGGTTGTCTCAACATTGAAAGCGTTTATCCTATAGGTGAGGTTCCTGCTGGGAGATCTTGCGCGGCACAATCGTGTGCCGGAATAAAGTCTTACTCCCTCATTATCTTAACTCATTTTCGAGGCCTAGCTGTTTGTAAAATATCTCTATATATTGATCGTGAGCTCCCGCGTTTCTCTACAGTTGAGGGGCGTTTTAAAGTTATAGTAATTTAAAGCCATGATATAATATTACGATCTGTTAATAATTAATTTAAATATATACATTGATATATATTATATATAAGCTATAATATATAATATACATCAATGTATATTCATGCGAGTATATAGAACTACATTGAGTAATTGGTAAAGTCTTATATATAGTATTATATATAGATTATATATATAATATATATAATATATATATACGCATTATATATATATATATCTGTACATATAAAGTTAATTTGTAAAACGTTATTAATAATAAAGCATACATAGAAATAAAAAATTTATTTATTCATATTATATATTTTGTATAAATTATTAATATAAGTAATTAATATTAACAGTTACTTCGGAAGTAGTATCTTTTTCCTGTAGAATGGTCAGCCCTAATATATTATATATATATATAGTTGACGTTATAATAAAAATACATAGTACCAATTAGGCTATATTATAATAGATCATATATAAAATTCATAAATTAACCAAATATATATCTACACAACTAGAATGTGAGATAGAAGAGAAAAAAGACATTATAAAACGTATGGAAATTAGAATGTTAGATTGCGCTACGCAGAGCTTAGTGAGAGCGGCCTCCACGCGCACATTAAATATCATAACTTATAACACTCAAGTAAGGACTTTCACAGATCTCACCTCACACCCTCAACATGTTTTTTACCATCTGTCACTATGTGTGGAAAAGGTTACACATCCACACGAAAGGGTACCAAGGCAACAACAACCATACCCGCCGTCACAGACTCACTCTCGGCAGTCACTCATTTATGCACCTTCTTCTCGCCTCTGCCACAACTCAATATTCATATATAATATATCATGGTTTATTTCGTATAGATAAACGGGGGAAAGATGAATGAAAATAACTCAAGATAACTACAGGTTAATATATTATATAGTTATATTAGTATTAATAATGCTTTATATGTAAATGTATAGTGAGACTATATATATATATAATATAATATAATGATATGAACCATTTATTCTCTGTACTATATATACTACTGTATCTTAAAAACTCGTTAAATGATATACAGAATAATTATAGTAAATAAATATATACAAATATTAAATACATAGTCAAAAATATAATGGTATTGCTATTTATATATATAGTATAATATAATGATGTATATATTACTACTATATAGATATATGATAGATAAATCATACTAATATAATATTAATCTGATGTTGATTCATGTGTTTATATATATAAATATAAATTTATATATATATTAGTATATACTAATTATATGGCTATATAAATATATTGTTTTATATAGTAACTTATATTTTATGAAACTCATTTATATATATATTTATATATATATATATATATATTATGATAACTATTTTTGAATCTGACCTATTTCTAACAAGAAATTAATTGAAAAAAAATATTAAGATTTGTCCATACAATTATGTTATGTTTGTGTTAGCTTGTTCGATTGTCACTAGCCTTTGCTTACCAATTGGTATTCTATACTCTCCTCATTACTCTTGGTAATTTTTTGACTGCGATTATTCTTTTTGTTACCTCATATGCGTTCCTAGTACCCTATTTCCAATGTATTGGATTATTGAAAGAAAGAATCCAATTACCTTTTGAGGACTGTTTACGCACACGATTTCCATCAGTAAAGAAATTTTTTCGTGTGCTGGATATGATGACATCTCCTCGCATCTCTACGCTTGTTGTTGAAATCTTACGAGGTCTTTTGTTATACCCAATGATATTCATTTATATTTATTCGTAACCCGAATGGAGACCGGATTACATTGTATCCAGCAGAGGATCAAATAACATGCCCCTTATCATTTCTGTTGAAGGATAGAGAATTCATTCAAAATTATCGAATTAGCAGCAGCATGGTAATGGGAGAGTATTGTGTCACCCGTGTGCATCGATGCGTAGATGAATATCGACTGGGAGATAGTGAGAGAGGTTCTAATAATTAGATGCTGCTTTCTCGACCGTCGTTGACAATATTAAAAAATTTGATGTGCGCAACTATGGAGACCCCATCGATGGTGCCGCGACCGTTTGCGTACCCACTTGTATTAGGTTTCACAGTTCGAAACATGCTGAAAATGATTACACGTTGGAGGTTTAAAAATAAAAAAATGAATTAACATCACATCTTAACGATGTTTGACCACATCGAGGATTTAATACTATATAGCTTCATTGGGAGTAGATTACGATAGTTTACACTTGAAACAGTGGTTTACCGTATAATGCGATATACAGGAGAGCGTTAACAACTATCAGCCTGGATACGTTTACTCTCTCGTGGAGGCGAGAAGAGAGATGATGTGACTGTTGGACCAAAATATACAGAAAAAATGGGTTAGTTGTTGCAGTGTGGATTTATATTACATTCCTTTCAAAGGTGATGCACTCTTGAGAGTATTATAGGGAACTTGCTCAATTTAACAGAATCTCTTCTGGCAATGTTAGATGAATTAATATGTAAAAATAAAGCGTATGTTTTTTATATATTTATTTAAGCTCTTTTCACTGAAAATTATGATGTTATTAAAAAATGAAAACTGTTGGACTTCCCCCTGATGTGAAACTTGTATGCTTAAAGATGTAGTTGATGGCTATTTATTCTGGTTGTGTGTGTAGTATGTTTATGTTCATAGTTAACTCTACCGAGGTTAAATTTGCTATGTAGCTGTTATCCTAATAGATAAGAGGTCAATTGATCTTTTTCGTTTAAGCTAGTAGATGATGGATGGGTTTGGAAGGAAGGATGTCCTATTGAGCTATTGGTTTACTGTTTTATTGCTTTAGTGTATGTAAAAAATGTAAATTTTTTAAAGTAAACACAAAAAAAAAGAAATTTTTTTCTAGTAAAACAATATCTTTTAAATATTTAAGATTAAAAATAACTACTTTTTTTTTAAAATAAACAAAAGTTTTAAAAGAAATAATAAAATTAAAAAAAATAAAAGTTTTTTTAAAAAAAATGAACAAAAATTAAAATGATAGAAATTTGATTAAATAATTTTTATTTCACAAGATAAAAATAAAAATTAAAAATAAAAATTTGAAAAATAGTAAAAAATAAAATCAGTGCATTACTGATTTATTAAATGAAATATTTACTTACATCAGCTTCGCTCCTGTTCGTTCTGTATAATACATTGTTAGTTAACTTTACTGTTGTCTTAATGTATAATCAGTAATATGGAAGTTCACAAGATTAAAGTTTTTTCACTTCGGTATGCTACACAATTGTCTTTGCGGTCTAAATAATTTCTTTTCGGGACAAGCGCTATTGGAATGGTGTTTGAGTGAGTCCTTTAAAATGATGATGAAAAAATATTTGTGCAGTTTAGTATTCTCGTTTGAGAACCACAATCTTTACTCATTTACGGTGCCCCTCTTTATCTTCAAGTGCTTTCTCTCTTGGATAGAGAGATGTGTGAATTGTTATAGGTGTGCTTAGTTTGTACTAATTAGCTAAAATCGAAATAAATCTTTTTCTTTGAGCAAGTTAATTCTTTGTAATCCTTTGCCAGAAAATTTCGCCGAATGTTATACCTCTGAAAGAGCAAAAAAATGATAGAGAATCGTATCATCCTTGTATCCTATTGAGCCTTGTTATAGATATATTAACGATACTTTGAACAAAAAAACGTAGTTTTAAGATTGTATTGTAAGCTAAACTCACTACCAATCAACTTCTTCATTAGTTTTCTTTCAAACCCCCCTAGTATATTAAAGAAGTTAATATTATATTTAACTGATATTTGTTGCTTAACGAGTTCTGTCAACAGTTGAGTTGTTATCACGACATTTATCTCTCCCATACAAGATTAAAACCGAATATGTTTTATATTCAACTTTTGGCATAACATTATTAGTCGAGTTCTCACAATGTTGACCTGTATATTTATTTAATTGTAACATCGTAAATATAAACATTCCTATTCTATTTTCGTAGGCTAAGAAATTATTTCCTTTTGACATGGAAAAATGGTAAAGTTAATTCGCTTTTTCTCCCCCAACTTCTTGAACTTAGAATTTGTTTTAAAGGAACATATTATGTTTTTAGAATATGATAGTTTATATTAATTTTGCAGTTATTTTCTGTTTTGGTTGATGAGACAACAGATACATCTCAAACTGTACTGAACAGATAAGCATAGCCTACTACACCTATCAGTGCTACCAAAATGATATATGCTAGCCAAATGAATATTTGATTATTTTCTGTGTAACATTTGGGGAAATTTAAAAAACAAGATACATAAGAACCCAAACATTATGGTATGAGTGGTCTACAGGAGGAATGCAGGAGGTAGATGCTTGTAGAGCGTTAGACTATTTAATCACAAAAAGAGAAAGATTCATCGTTATTTTAATTTGGACAGGGGAAGGGTGCCTGGTTTAATCAAAAGATAAAAAAACTCTGTAAATCATAAATTGATCTCTGGAATCAATTTTTTTCAATTTCTGAGATACAATTAGTAATTCTTATAAAAATAATCGAAGAGGTTTTTTCCCAATTTTGACAATCAATCATCCAAAAGGATTTATATCATCAGGTCTATTAAGATTACTAACTTTTGAACATTAATTAATTTTTTAGAATAACAACTAATAAACAGGAATAGTAAGAACAAGTTGAATTCCCACCCATTCTGGAGTATTTCTGGAGAACTTCTTCAGGAGTTCGAGTATTTATTTGAGGGGGATTTCCTTTTTGAGTTTAAGTTATGTAATATTAAGTAAGTGTTGTTAATTTTTATATTTTGCTGATGATGCTGAGACAAGCGTAGATATTATAAGCGTCTCGAAAACGTTTATTAACTTTGTTTCTCGTTTATTATTTGTCATAAAAAAATTATTACAATGAAACTATCGTATTATTTTTCCATTTTCTTTCTTTTCAAATGAAAATATTTCAAATTTTAAAAAAAGCATCGTTATACAGAGACATATGAGCTTGAATGTTGAAATAGAGCTCTTTAATATAAATAGTATATATGAAAAACAAAAATAAATAAAAGTTGTAAAGATGTTATATACAATATATGTACCCTAATACTCAGTTTATATAATGAATCTGATATAATCTATATATTATTACAGTAATAGTGCAGAGGTATATTGGGAGTATATATAGATGCTATGATTAGTTGTGATATATAGTAGGGTTATGAGTTTATTAATAGATATTTACTGATTTACAGCTTTTTGGTATATATATATAAAACTTACATATAAAATTTAAGATTACCTGAAAATAATAACTAGAAACATAATACCAAAGAATAAATAAGTGTTGAAAATGTATTGTTATAATGTTCTTCGTAACCTTAGACCCAATTACCATCATCATAATGGAACGGGAATTTATGCAATGCATAAGAACTATAAAGTTTTTGTGACACAATGCTTCTAGGAAAGTCTTAGTAGTCAGTAGTATATAGATAATATGGTCTTACAGCTATGTCAAATATATAACATCGGTTCATAACTGGTTGGCCATCTCTTTGTTTCACCCCCTCTTGGTATGAGACGTCTCCTTCTCTCTAAATCTTTTATAAAAGTTTAACCTATCACACAACGCGTTTCATCTCCCATCCCTGAACGTAATACATAGCGTACTCAGCTAAGTCGGAGGAAGACATTAAGTTTTATAACCGGGGTGATTATCATCGCTCCCTAACGACGTACATATTACTAGGCTCGTATTATAGAGTTTTGGTTTTGGGATCACGAGGGAAACACCCACAAAATATGAGAGTCGAGAGTTCCCTACAAATGAATAAAATTGCTCTTCTCACTTTAAAAGACATGCTATTCTGAACATCACCACGTTGAACTCATGTGCTTTATAACAACCTTTATGAGTACTCTTGAATAGCCTGAATAGCCTGTTTTTCGATTCTAAACCCGGACTCGCGAGTAAGCAGTTCGGGTTTTTTGTTTTTCTCAAAATCATATATACTACAGTTTTAGTCTCGATATCTGCTATGATCCTAAAGGGTCAAATATTTCTCTCTTTTAGAAGGTGTCGTAATCTTAAGTGGCCTCCATCTCCTCCTGTCCTATCGTATTGGTTTTGGGCGGGCCTCAACCCTGACAGTGAACAAATGCCCCTCTTATACGCCGTTCACTGTATTCTTTGGAGGCTCTGCATAGTATTAATCTAAAAGTAAAAATGCGTCTCAGATATTATAAGGAGTATGTATAGTGAAAGTGGTAAATGACTGCCACAATATTATAAAAACAAATCAAACTACACACGATATGATAATAGTTACAGGAATAAATAAACGAAGTAAAAATAGTGATTCTAAATACCAGCTATAGTTCTTTATTGGTGCCCATAAGAATTCATATATAATACAAATTAGAATAAGATAAACAATAAAGAAACAGTCACCATAAGTGCTTTGGAGAGTAGGCTGAATAGCTCTAGTAAACTTTATCACAAATGGACACCAGATGAACATTTCGTTATTGTTTACGACGATATTTCGTTGCCATTGGGCCATTTTCAGCTAATATCACCGGCAAAAAAAAATAAAAATAAAATGTAAAATAAAAAACATATATAAGTGCAAGTGTGTGACGAATAAGGCAGTGATCTATTATATTGATATAATTCAGGCTATGTGTCAGGGCAATAATATGAAACCACCCACCTTCTCGAGAGCCGCGAGGGTGGGGTCCAGCGGTAAGTTCATACCACACGGTGCACTGTGACACTCAAATAAACAGTACTGACGAGATTCCTTTCGGAGCACGGCTGTTGCTCCTCCCCTATCCCCCATATAACCGGTCGTACTTACGATGAGAGAATAGTGCAAATATATACACGTCTCAATTTCAGTGATGTTGATGGGGGGTGCGAAGTGCAGACTTAGCATAACCTCTCCCGCCAATTTCTAGATGATATTTTATCACACACAAGTTTATCTTCCCTTACCTCTACGTAGGCTGTCTAATAAATACTGCCTAACCAGACTGTGCCTATCGTTGCCATTATATAACAAAAAATATTGCTGTTCGAAGATTATATAATGTCCAATAGTATTATGCAGGAACTCTATGAGCTGGAACTGACAGAGCTGCTAATTTTTAGAAGAGCGTTAAGCCTGAGTTCATGATGGATCTTACCTTCGAGAGAGAGCTGCCTACATATACTCGCTAGGAGAAAAGGCTTGTCACTCCGTCCTCCCCCATGTGATACCACATGTGACTCTTGCATCTTCATAACTTTACCAATCAGTAATTCCCTTCATGTTAGGAAGAACTTAGCTTGCTATAATAGTATTAAATATATAATAATAATATTGACATAATATGTTATCTGAAATGAAGAAAAGAATGTGATTGGCTAGTATCTAATGTACTCAGAAGAAGATTTATCATAATAAAAGGTTAAAAATAATAAGAAATAATATAAAAGATAAGAACACTACCACTAAGTTCTTTGAATAAATTATTATATTAAAGTGAAATGTAATGAATAGTGATAAATAACTAGCTATGATCATAGAATTAATAGGATTTCACTGATTTATACATTAAATTAAGTAGAAAATAGTGACTGACCTGTCAGGTGCCTACTGAATGTGGGTTCGGATTAAACTAGAGACTACCATTCTTGCGCACTCAGAGGAAAGTTCACTGGACGCTTAGGTTCGGAAGGTCTAGAGATCTCTTCGAAGAAAAGTCGGTTACATAAGTAGCTCGATATATGTCATATCGAAGAACCTTAGTCGGAGTATTCGGACTGGACTACGAAATCCAGTTTCGGATGAACGAAGGGGGAGAGAATTTGGGGCAGTAAATCGATCATACAAGGACGGTCTTTGCTTCCGGTCTCGAGAAGAAAAGACTCGTATGGGAGAGAGATATGATACAAAGAGGGAACTAAGATAAATGATATCAGTGTTAGTATCAGAATTCTTTCAGAGGATTAACAGAGGACTTAGCTTTAAAACGCTCACCAAGGTCCCGGCGACGGCTTTCACAGATGTGACACGCCGCGTGCCCAAAAGTCGCCAGGTCATAAGAAGTAACGGAACCACACGAGCCATCACTCTCAGAATATGACCGATAATGCATACTTAAGAGAACGTAGCCATCAGAGGCCTCAGCGCGCAACCCGTGGAGCGCAGAGATCTGTAGGGGAAACTACTGTGTATCTGTGCAAGATTCCGTACAGTCGAGAAAGCTACCAACGTCATTCAGAACTCTCTCTATGCGTGTAATGTATATCCCGCCCAAGAGAGAAGATAATTCGAGTCCCAGGCCCATTGGTCGAAACCCACAATATAAGCACGCGGAAATGTGCGCCACAGAACCCGATCCCATCATGTAAGTCCTAGAGGGGTAGGTACACTCTCTTGAAGGAATATAATCAATGAGATAAAAATAAAAATTATGAATGGAGTATTATCAAATAGATAATTAAGCTAAATAAAGATGAATATTAGGTAATACTCGAATAATAATAATAATGAGATACTAGTGCCACTATTTCACTACTCGAACCCCCATAACTGAATGAAATATAATAATAAAATGAGTAAAAATGAATATAAATAATTAATAATAATAATAATAATAGGTATAAATAATAATCAATAATAGTAAGTAATATTACGATAAATTTAATAATAATATATAATATAACATACTATAAATAATAATAATAATAACTACATAATAATCAATAATAATAATAATAATAATAATAATAATAATAATAATAATAATAATAATAATCAGATTAATAATCATATAAAAATAATTAATTTAATAAATAAATAAGAATATTAATTATAATATAATTATAATAATTAAATAAAAAATAATTAATAAATATAATAAATTAATTAATTAAATTATAATAATATTAATACAAGATAGGAACACCGATTTAGTAATTTTAAATAAATTAAAATTACAATGAATACATAAGTGAGGACAATTCCATCCTTCCCTCTCGACTCTGAAGTATGTGTTCCGATTATTGAAATAAAGTAAGTATCTGATTTGACCCATACAGATATAAATACAAATGCTTAATGCTTACTAAGCGGTTCTCAAATAATCTCAAAATGTATTATTAACTACGGTAAGCTCAAATAGGTAGAAAGTACTTGTTATAAATAATATTAATGAGTTAAATAAATACATTAGTAAAGAGAATATTTAATTAAAACTTTATATATTTAATACCATAATATAGATGATGATTTAATAATATCAAGAGAGCTTCATTTAATTAATCGATCTATCATAGGTAGTGTAATATGAAATTCCTAATATCCCATAATAATATGAAGACTAATAGGATTAATAATATCGTATAATTAATTCAATAGTACTAAAAATAAATAGGCATGCTATACAATAATACGTTTAATTAACATAATATTACATCGACGTAAAATGAATTAACTCACTTTGATTTATGGTTTAAAATGAAGAGTAAATCAATAATATAATTATAACATATGATTAATGGAAATTTCTTATTAACAAATACTCAATAATATAATAAGTAATTACCTTTAGAAAGGTTAATGGAAGCAATTTTTGAAAAAATACTTAAATGTTTCAATCATAACTAATATTAATTAATTGTGAACATGTAATAATTAAGTATATAATTTAAACAATGACACTCGTAAAAGTAAAATGCAATAAAATATTTATATGAAACTATAAATTACGATTCGTAAATACATTAAGGGCTTTTCATTCACACTC
>JABUQX010073872.1:20000-25614 GCA_015478945.1 Trachelipus rathkii | reverse complement strand
AATTGCGTACTTAGGATCATGTCTGCCAACTTACGGGATTCTTTTCTCAGGTTGGGGATAGGAATACAAAAGCTTTAGTCCAAATAGATAGAAAAGAAGATTCGATGCAGATTCTGTTATATAAATCCAGCAAAATGCTGACGCGAAGGATGAGAATGACGGAGCATGATGTGACGAAATCATGTCTGGACCAACGGCACCGTCTTTGCTATTTGCCAATGCAGTTTGATATCTGCAAGTGTAAAAGACGAGTTGTAGGTATGATCTCCCTTCGCTGTTGAAAAAAAGTCTGCCGTGTGTCAGTTCTCGGTTTTTGAAAGGCTTCAGTGTAGCCGAATGAACTCGAATGGCTAGCAAAGCTATACCAAACGATCCTCTATACACCACCGCCGGAGCGGAAATCGATCAGTTATTTTCTGCCCATAACGAGGACATGCTGGTCGCCGAGGTTCATTGGAGACGTACGAAGTATTTTCTCTCGCGTGTAACTTTGCGCGAGCATAAAGGAAGCAGGGAGTTGTGAGTTAACATTCGATATGTAAGTTGGACAAATATTGAATTCTACGCGCTTGTGGAAACGACTATCTAAGGTCTCGCCCGAGATCTCGCTGCGGCTGCTTTAAAAATAATCATGTTTGGGTTGGTACGGGTCCTTTTGTTGCCTGTAGAGTTTCATCTTCTCTCGGTTAGCTTTAGCTTGCGCACACTCTTGGGACCACTAAGGGTTGCCGACCGCCTTGCCTGGAGGCGACTCGGAATGCTAAGCTTCCGCTGCCGAAGATGACTACTTTCTGGAAGAAGCGAAAGGCATTATCAACAATAAAGAAATCAGTTTATTGAAAAGGTTAGAAAGAGCTGCATGGGCCTGATAAAAAGGAGCCAACTCCGCTCATCATAACGCCAGCGGGAGTTAGGTTTTTGCATCTGGGGCATTGGAGCAAGCTCATTTTAATGCTATTGGGGTAATGATCGCTGCCAAATAATAAATCAAAGCGGGACCAGGGTAAAACGATCCATAAGGGAATGGGAGCAAAAGGAAATGTCAATTCAAGAAGAAGTGTTGGGTGTATCTAAACGTTTTCATAGGTTGGAGTCCTGGTTGTTAAGGCATCCAGGGAAAAAGGGGGTTAGGAGATCTATTAAGATCTTGGACTTAGATGAATTGACAGAGTCACCCCATAAGGGGTGGCGGCGGAGGTTGAAGTCACCTAGAATAACAACCGGAGCAGGGAGCTGTTTAAAAAAGATCTGCTAAGTCGACCTTACATAAATTCACTACTCGGAGCTAAGTAGATGAACATATAGTAAGGTCGATGGATAAGTGAATTCTTGCCGCTACTGCATTGAAGTTTGGTATGGAGAGGGACTGGGGAATAGGGATAGATTTGTGGAATGAGTATTCCTGCCCTCCCCTATCATTTCACCTCCTTTCTATAGAAGTATAACGGGCAGATTTTAATATTCAGATGGGTTGAAGGAAGTAAACGATGAACATAGTCGAAGTTTCCTGCAAACATATACACTTTGGTGTACATATGTTTATTAGTTGAACAATTCTTTGAAATTAGATTAATAGCCACGACAATTCCATTGAAGTGAAGAGTAGGTCATGGTGATGTTATGAATATTAGAATGGTGGTCTATTAGAGGACAATTGTCTCTATGGACTGGGGTAATGTAGAGGTGGGTTTCAGATTGAGAGGGAAGGTTGAGACGTGGGTTCCGACGAGGAGGAACAAAACCTGGGGGGCAAGGGTAGTCATACACCAGAGATTTTTTAGGTTGATTGACATCTTTTAGGGAGGAGTTTTCAGATGTTTTTGGTGAAAGAGCTTCACCATGAATGCGAGATAAGTTGAATTCAACGAAATCCAACTTGTTATTGTGGGTTTGGTTGGTTAATAATAGAAGAGCATTCGTAATGCTTCATATTTATTTAGTAGCAGCAGTATCAGAAATCCGCTGGCAAAGCAGATCAGAATGTGGCGAGGCATGAGTTGTTTCCATGGAAATGCGGGGGTAAGGAAGGTGTATCCAGAAGGGTATTGTCTCCGAAATGTATTGGGGTTACGACATCGATTTCCAATATGCAATTCGATGAATTGGCAGGGTCTGATTCTGGAGAATTTTCCAGTACTTCATCATGCGGCTGATTTTGGAATTGGGCAGTTTGATTGGAGAATGGGACCTCTGGGTCAATTTTCATGCCTCCAACAGACCTGAACGCTTAGAGCGTTTTTGCGAGTTTACGTTGACACAGTTTTCCATTCACCTTTTTGGAAAGTGCAGGAAGCATTAGAAAGAGGATGGGTCATCACATAAGCTCCATTTGGGAGCTGTTATCCAATTTTTCTTCTTCTAAGGTATAGAATCCCTTAGAGAGAGCTGATAAAGGAACTCGGGAGAAGAGTATAGGAAGATCAGAGAGGAACTAAAATTGTCTTGTAGACTATTAGATGGTTTGGTTTTTTGGTTGAGTTGTTTCATTAGCTGGATTGTTTGGGTAAGTCTAATTTGAAAGTTTGGCATTTGTCTCAGAAGTAGACTTATAGCGAGGTCTTCTTCTGAGTTGCATTTTTTTACCATCTGGGCGATTACTGTGTTCTTTTGTTTAAAAATTCGTTTGCTCTATATTTTAACGAATAATCTTTAAACTTGGCGACTATTCTTTCTGTGTTTTGAAACATCTTTACCAGGGGTTTTAGTAATAGTGGCAGGCGAATTAAGGGACAAAAGACCGTGCCTCTTGCAAAAGTTTGGTGAACCAATTTGATGAGTATGGGACAGTATGCTTGGCAGGAGTGTTTTCCAAATTTTTGTATTGGATGAGCAACTTATTTTCATTTACTAGCTGCTTAGAGATGTTTATATTTCAAATAGGCTTTGTTGGATGGCTTTTTGACGGCGAGATTGAATCAAGGGACTGCTTTTCGAACTCTTTGAGAAGTTGGTAGTGTGGACAGTACAGGTAGACTGGTGCAGTACTTGCCTGGAGTTTTCACAGAATTTAAGAGAGGAGTTCTATTTGGATAGGGTTGTGTTGGCGGATTAACATCGCCGGAGGATGGGGGGCAGCTGTAATTGTGTCGGTAAGATTGATTTTGATTTGGCTGATATTTTTCATGAGCTGGCGTATAGCATCTTTCCTGCTCAATTTATGTATGGTACATAGCTTAAAACCTCCTGTTCAAACAGGTTAAGACGGGCATTTGAAAGAGGAAGCACTGTGGGGCCCTTTACAGTTTCTGCAGTTAGGGTATTTTCACATGGAGTGTTGAAATAATTCTCCGCAGATTGGGTATATGTCATCCTGTCCCCTACAGTATTTTCGGGGATGACCAAACCGTTGACATTTGAAGCAAACGTCTGGGTAGAGGGATAAACGTTCGACACTGTAGCTTTCGAACCTATTTCACCTTCGTAGGTGAAAAATGGGTATTTAAAGGTCAGCAGTAAACGGGGGATTTTGTTTGTCAGGAGGTTTCCCGGCGAGGGGGAAATCTATAAATGTTGTAACGGAAAATCTTTCTGTTGGATTTCTTCCAAAATGACAGGCATGTGGTCACTACCCAAATAAGTTCCTGTCAGATGTGTTTTCTTATGTCATCGAGAGTGAAATAAGAGGAGAACATCTCCAAGAGACGTTAAGCGATGACAGAATGGAACTTTGATTTCGTTTAGCAGCTTTTACGTGAATGGACCCATTCCTCATCAATGTGATTGGAGGGTCTTCAACTCCTAAGGGGCTTTTTCAAGTGCCCTACTGAGAGGAATGGTTCTGTGTGCCAGTAAAAGTTTTGGAGGTAGTGGATCCCAGTATGTAATACATCGGGATGCACATGGCTCTGGCTGACATTCCTAGAGGGGTGCAGCGTATATGGAGTAAACGAATGAGTACGACTGTTACGGGGGGCACCTTTACGGGATTGCCCGGGCCGTTGGGTACCTGGGGTGTTCGGGGTTTGCTGGTCGACGAATCTGTGAAATTTTGCAAAGGACCCCTCAGGTGTAGGAGAAGGAAGTACAGCATAGGTACCAGGTCTAGAAGTAGTAGGGACCATGGTATGGCCAGGCAGGGAAGCTGACAGATGGTAATTATTGTTGGTGTTCAGCTCACCTTTATTTAAATATCACACCAACGCGACTTTTCCATATAAAAATTAAACACAGACTTCGTCTCCATAGATGAGCACTATAAGCGCAATAAACAAATGGAGAACATTAAAAGCAAATAACAGGATGGGCTGGGAAGGCGTATATTTCATAAGGAAGGGTAAACCTTCTCTCCACAGCAGGTCGCAGTCCAGAGACCCACACAACCACCCGGACCCCACCCCCTAGGGTGGGCTGTGGATGTGGCCTCGGAAAATCCTCCCGAAACTTTACGTGGGGTCCCACCCGTGTACCACACGGCATCTATAGTCTTCGCGCAAAGTTCGAGATTTTATACACCAAAAGTGCAGAACAGCCTCCATGAGTGGTTAGCAAAGGTTCGGGTTCCTTACAATTGGCGGCCCTGGTCAGAGGTGAGCGTAAATGACCGGTTTTCAACGGTACCCTCATCAAGGGGAGGGAAGTTGTGGGGTGGCCAGATTTGTAGCTAAAAACACTATGAGAATCAAATACACCCTTCCGGGCATATATAATATATTATATATTATATATATATATATTATATAAAATAATATATATATATATATATATAATATATATATATATGATATATATAATAATATATGAGACGGTTTAAGGATGCTTAAGGATATATCAATATCTCGAAAAAAAAATCGAGGTTGATGGATTTTTAAATTTTCAATGTATTTTACCAAATATAAAACTAGCTAGGATGCAAAAGGAAAGGGTTTGTTTAACTTAATTTAAAAAGCTAGAAATGCTGCAGTTTATATTTCGAGATTATCTACTCTATGCAGACCACTGGCCACTAAGGGTGCAGTCCTCCAAAACGTAGAAAACTACAGGGATGACTTAGACACAGTTTGTTAGGATCACTAGAGCTGCTTTTATATCTTTGTCAGGATATGTCAGTTTCGTATGCGTAAATATGATACTATTATTTAAGTTTGAAGTCTTTAGAAATAACATACATCTAGAATACAGAGATTGGCAAAGTGTGAGCGAAAATGTCCATTACAGATAAAGGTCGGTGATGTGGATATTTAACAGTGGTGAATAGGTAGTTATGAAGAAATTACAAACTGACAAGCTGAGGGCTGTGACTGGATTTCATGGCCGAGAGTGACGGGTTGAATGGAGCTTGCATAAAAGAGCCTCTTTGTGGCAACTATGGAAAGAACAGCATTAACCTTTTAAGTCAAAAGTTTGGTGGTAAGAAGCTGTACACTTTTGATGATCTTCCAGTATTCCTAAACATAATTGGATCCCATCAATGAACATGAAGGATGAAGTTGGCTGGAGTATCGTAGTTTAAAAACAAACTTTATGCTAGATGGACTACTCGAATTGAACAGCGAATTTTATCTTGTCTAACAGTTTCCTCATTACTTGGATACCAACATCGAATGGGATTCAACTTAATTTTTCTTTTTCCATGAATGGAGAAGTTGTATCAAACCTGAAAAGGTAGACCCAATTA
>JABUQX010073872.1:0-15000 GCA_015478945.1 Trachelipus rathkii | reverse complement strand
TAATACTATTTAGGTAAAAGGCTAGATTGATATGTCATATATATAATAATCACTATTAATAATTCACATTAAACACTATTATAATTCAATGCAAATAGCCAGTCTTAACCCATTACTTAATAACGAGATTACGGTCCGTTCATCTGCAACTTCAACTGTTTGAAAGTAAATATTTTCTCATAATAATTAAGTTGACTTTATTTATAAAATAGAACTTTTCAATAACTACCTTTATACTACAAGTTACGTAAAAAAGACAATCATAGTATAGTTTAATACAAAATTCTAGAAATATTCTAACAGAATATTTGGGTTTTGACACTATTCTCTATGGTTTTATAATCAAATAGAGTTTTAATTAATCCGATTTCACTATAAAATAGGTTTGATTAAATATATAAATATATATGATAAAAAACAAAATAAAAATAAACAAAAAAAATAAAAATAATATAAAAAAAAAAAAATAATTATCATAAAAAAAAAAAAAAATTAATAAAAAATAAAAAAAAAAACACAAAAAAAATAAAAAAAAAAAAAATAAAAAAAAAAAAGAAAAAAAAAAAAAAAAAAAAATAAAATAATTTTTAAAAAAATAATAAAAAATTAAAAAAAAAAAAAAACAAAAAAAATATAATAAAAAACATACTAAAAAGAAGAAAAAAAGAAAAAAAAGAGAGAGCGAAATATATACAAAAAAAAAAAAATTATATAATTAACCTCAACTAAGACCTCATTCAAAAACTTGTATTTCATTGTTCTCTCACAAAATGTTGAGTCACGAGGCAAGTAGGTTCTAGCTTATTTTATTTATTCCATATTTACTCTTCATTATTATTACTTATTTCACAATTATTATTATTATTATTATTAATTATTATTATTATTATTATTATTATTATTTATTATTATTATTATTTATATATTTATTATTATTATTATTATTATATTATTTAATTGATTATTTAATTTAATTTAATAAGATTCAAAATAATGTTATATATAATTTGTTTACTCAGGGTTTTTTCTTATTACTCCCCTAAAATAGCAATATCCTATATATAAATATAATATATATATAACAAATCATTAATAATAACACTTATTAATATTATTAAATAATATAACAACAAAATTATAAGCATAATATTGCATGAAGTCATAGTTTATATAGATATTTCAATATGAGTTATAAATTAATATTTTATGAGCTAATATACTATGAGGAATGTATTATACAATTAATTATAACAATTATATTATTTATATATTTATCAAGCATAAAAATATTATTATTAAAACTTATTAAATACATATTATCTAATATTATTAAAACATTATAATTACTAATGATTAAAGGAAAGTTTACATTTGATTTATATATTCAATAAAGATTATAGTTAATTATTATTGAATTATTATATATAATATAATTGAATTGTATTAATATATATATTTATAATATATATATAAATTAAATTTATTATAATTATATATTTATAATATATATAATATATAAATATATATATATTATTATTTAATTAATTATTATTATTTAATTTATATTAATTATTATATTAGATTATTTATATTATTATTATATTATTATTATTATTATTATATTATATTATTATTATTATTTATTATATATTATTATTATATTATTATTATATATTTATTATTAATATATATATTTTTTATTATTATTATTTTATTTTGATATCATCAATTTTTATTATTTTTAATTATTATGTAAATATTTAAATTATTTCTAATATTTATTATAATAATCTATATTATTTATAAAAATTGTTAGTTTCTTTCTATATTAATAATATATATATATATATTAATTAATATATAAATATATATATATATATTATATATTAATATAATATATAATTATATAATTATATAATTAATATATTTACTATTATAACAATTTATCAATTAATCTATTTTATATTATTATATTATCATCACTTCCGTCTATACAGTATATAGTTATATATATATTATATTATATATATATATATATATATATAGTAATATTTATAATATATATAAAGTTAAATGTTAGTATTAGTTTACAGTATACATTGCAATTCGGAAAATCTATAGAAATTAGCATTTAGTGGTTATATAATATATATAAAGATATATATATTTATAGATTATATATAACATAATATATAATATATATATTAATAATATGTATATTATACTATATACAGAAAAAAATAATAAACAGTACCCTAAGCTATATACTATTATTTACCTATGTATATGACCATATAATATACTAATATATATATTATATATTTATGATATATATTTAACCATTTATATTAATATAATATAAATAATATATAAATAATTATTATTATATATATAGATAACTTAATATTCTATATCTATTCTATATTCTATAGATTCTATTCTATAGATTCTATAGATTCTATTTAATATTCCATATTACTATATCGTATTTCTAATTTTAAATTCTATATTTATATATCAATATTATATATATATACTGCAGTATTATAGTATATAATACTATATATAGTACTAGTATAATACTATATAGTTATATATATAATACCTATACCCTAACATACCTATAATATATATTATATAGATATAGTATAATATATCTATAATCGAATATGATTATTATATAAATATATGTATTAATATCTAATATATCCCTATATATATATATATATATATATTATGAATAATCACTCAAATATGTATATAAATAGTATATATATAAAGTCCCATACACATTAACATATATATATATCCATCATCTATATATATATATTAATATACTAACTAAATATATAATATATATAAACTATATATACCATAATATATATACGTACTTACTTATATCAATGATAATAAATACTATTATATTAAATGACACCTTTATTAAACATGTAGGTCTATTGCCGAAAAAAATTTGAAGCAGCTTCAGATTCTAATTCTTCATCCTTTCAATAATTCTAATATTTTTCAGTTTATATTAATGATAACACTATTCAAAATTAAATTATTTTATCTATTATCTGGTATTATTTTATTTATCCATTCCCGGAACCCAGAAACCCACACAACTATATATATATATTTAATATATATCATATATATATATATAGACTATATCATATATATATATAATATATATCAATAATACAAACCAAAAAACTTAAATATTAATAAACTATAATATACATAATAATATATATATATATACTATATACTATAGTAAATCATTAAACTCAATTCGACTATAACGCAACAATGTACATTCATTACCAAATGTCGAGATTTCGGGAAGGCCAATTAATCGGTCAAACAAATAACTTCAATTGAGCACGATACATGCTACTCTATAACCCTCTATTTTCTTTACCTTTAATTATATTTCAATATTAAATTCAATGCTCTCGAAATATGTAATGAATAAACCAACAAATCCCTAATTTTATATCACTACATTCTCAACCCAAATGAAGATGGACACGCAACAACTCAATCTGTTAAACACACTACGTTGTCATTCCTTTCAACCTAATTTATGATTATTTTCGGCACAGAGAGAATAATCCTCATTCGTAAACATCCTAACATTAGCACCCCTAAGGTAACTAACATATTTTCTCACGATATATGCAAATAACTCCCTCGCAACACATCCCGCCCCCTTCTATTTTTTTTACTTTTAACGCACATTCACTCACTATTTGAAAACTCTCTTCCTTTTCAAAGTAAGTTCAGGGTAATCCTATAGGAAAGTATACAGTCGAGAAAAAACGAGATTACGATTTAACAACATAGATTTCCATTCAAGCATTAAGGTCTTATACTTAGATTCAAGGTGTTTACACATAAGCCTATTCTTCTAAATGAGTTTGAGACTGAGCGCTCAAATAACAATAAGATATTAGAGATGAGCATCTCGGACTCAAAGGCTTTTAGAGCTCACACATGCTAATGATCGATGGTTTTCCAAGAGAAAAGAACCAGATTGTCCAAACTCACATACGAGGCCAACCAAACATGGCGACATCAACTTTTCGACACTCTGGCACCCATTTCTAGCATTTATCGTCGCTCTTCTTACTTACAGACTTATACCACGCATCATTTGTGGTGCTATCGAGCCTGTCCACACTAATTTTCATTGGACCGAATATCTCTTCCGTATTTTCATTTAGCTACTCACAAAACGCACATTAGACAACTACTACTTGACCTCCTGATATATCAAAAATAATTATTACCACATTATTTACCTAAATGTAATGAAAACGAGCTCTCCAAGTCAACATCTGGGCTTCTCTCATCGAGTCATGGTTCAAGTTACGCTTTGACGTATAAAGCTAAGTTGTACTGTCCATTTAAAATTTACTAAATGCAAACCTATCGTAGGCTACTGTCCTCAAGCCTATCTAAGACACACATATCAAATTAATCTTTAATCCTTATACATTCGCTGAGGACATACGTACGTTGACAGTCTCTCAACAACCCCTTTACCATTGTATATATACTCTTAGCATACTTCGCGAACACAAGCGGAGAAAAAATCATAACTCACATAACTCTATCCCCAAATTTAGCTGTCAGCAAAGAAGGATCTAACAATGTCCTGACGTCAATTACTCTTATAAGGGATACGTTTGAAGAAAACAAAACCAAATTGTTCAGAAATATACAAAAATTTTAGCGACTTTTCTCCTTCTTGAGATAGCACTGAAACTTTATATGAGACATACCAGATATCATCATAACTGCCAAATTGATACTGATAAATATTTTAAAAATGATTCAATGTGTTGGTATGTTTTTCAACCAGGCAGCGAGGTTCCTATTTCAACTTAACACAATAGTCTACTTTAACATTTTTACTAGCGTTTATTTTTCATTGCGTTGGAATATCGATAAAACAGTCAATATGGTACAAGTCTGTGCCACTCTTTAGGAGCGTTCCTTCAGCTTCTTGAATACTTCAAGCCTCATATATCGGTGTTTTATAATTCTCATCTACTTTTTTATTTTTATCCATATAGAGAACCCACTACTAAACTGCACTGCTATACGTCAATCTTTCCGCATAAGGGCAAACTTTGCCTGCTTTAAAGATTTTATTTTCATTGTTCTTTTAAAGAGACAATTGAAATTCACAAACTTAGTAACAAGTAGTTATCTAGAAATTGATATAATTTTGAGCTTTCATAATTTCTCTACAGGATGCAGGCATAATCGTCGATATGAAAACTATCGAATTGTATTGCAATAATGTTCTAATATATAAGGTACTATACTTACTCATTTTGCTTGTTTAGTCATTAAATCAAATATTATGAGAAAACCGATTATTCTTAACCTAATTTCACATTTGCACACACTGCAGTTATTAATTCCATTTGTTATTCAAGCTATCTTTTGCGTCTTTATTATTGCCTCCTTACTTTTAATAAAGTCTATTTTTAAAGATTTTAGATGCCATGCATTAAATACAGTAATAAGTACTTTTGATTCCAGGTTTAATGACAGAGTTAAAATTGACCATACCTATTTTATCATTACTCGCCGAATTTTTCTACGCTTTAGAAAATTTATAAATACACATCGTGAGTCTTTATCACCTATGATTACACTAGATATTATTATTATAAATTATTATTAATATATGCAAAATTTATTAATTATTACTTATTTATCTTTATTACTTATAATTTATTATTTTACCTTAATCTGTACCACATTTACAAAATATTATTTATTCCATATATAATATATATCTTCTATTATATAAATTTTATTATATCATTATATTTAATATTAATTCTTTTCATTTCATTATTCATTTGTCTTTTCTTTATTCATTTCTATTATCATTTAAGTTTCATTTTTTTATTCATTTTTATCATCATTTCAAATTTGTGATATAGATTAAGACTTCATTGGATCTCATCGACATACGCCAACTGTGTTCGAGTTATTGATTACTCATACTTTCATTATTATTCATCTATTACATTGCAATTCCATTGAAATTAGACCTCGATAAAGTCTGCTTTGTGATATTATTATTATTGATTAATTGTACTCTTATTGCCGAGGTATTATTTCCATCATTCAGAATAGCGTCTATCCCACTCTTCATTCGTACATTATAATTAAATATTAATGCTGTATGAATTTATTTTAATATAATTCATTATTATTTCCTGTCCTTTTAACTAACGACAGTTTCATATATAAATAAAACTTATATTTTTTTATTCACTTTATTTTATATTTCTATATTATTCATTAGTCTGAGTTTATTTACGTGTATTGTTGAGTGCTATAATTCACTATTTAAATTCATTCATTATTCATTTAATCATCTTTATCCATTATTTATGATCTATTTATTTCATCATCTATTTATTTTATTATCTTCTTCAATTCATTTTATCATCATATTTCCTTTATTCGCGAGCCATACCTTTATATAATTTATCATCTTTATTTTGAATTTATATTTCACTTAAAAACATTTTCTTGACATGCTGGGTAAAGTTAATTGGAATTTATCGATTCAGTAGGTCAAAAGTTTATTCAATTTAGAAAACTTTTTTACTTTATAAACAAGTTAAAACATAGTACATACTATAAACACGTTAATTGTCATCACTTTAGTTCATATACTTTGCACCTAAATGCCAGTTACAATAAAATCGTTCATGAGTTTTTCTTTTGCATGTTCTTCACAACATCATATTTCACTTTCTTAAATAATGCTTCCTTTCGCAGAATCAATACCGTTAGTTTGTCTCTGTGATGTCTTCAGACATCTCTTCTCACTACCCGCAGGTTGATAATCTCTCTACACCCTTATGCTATGGAAGACATGTATCACCCAGCACATATGGGATGCTTACCTATAGACCCTTGTCCTTTGATAAGGTGTCATTCAAGGAACTTCGACTTATTAACTCTCCTACTCCCCAATCTTTCTTTTTACAATCACAATTTCAAATGAATTTTCTACTTCGGAAACTCCTCTTAGTTGAGTACACTCCCCCTATCTTTTTCACACACAAAGCTTATTGCAAAACTCGTCTTTTCCATACGCCACATACTTTTTCCTAATTCTCTATCAAACCTTTCTACTCCAGACCTAACCGCTTAGAGGCTTCATACTCTTCATTGGATCTGTTGCTGATTCAGCTCTCTAATCGTTCACTCTATCTGGCTCGCATTTTGTTTGCACAACCAGAGTGACGGTATTAACAGAAAAAAAATGGGAGTTCTTCCGCTCCTTATATAATTACTTCTAATATAATTTTCATTTTAATCATCGTGTATAAGTGAGTTATAATAAAGTTCTTTGGAAACAACATCATTTTCAATGTCCACATCATTTGATGTTTTGAAATTAAGTTTCAAGTTTGTTAGTAATCGCTTATTAGCTTCTTCATCTTAGTCATTTGGTTCCCCCTTCCTTTGAATTAAGTGATCTTAAAGCGTCCTTTAGCTAATGTAGCATTACTGACCTATGCGTATTGGTTTAGTTTTTTAGTTCAACCTCCAATAGAATATAGTACATGAAAAAAATAATTTAACATAACATCAAGAAATGGTTTTGAAAATGCATAAAAAAACACATATTCTACATATCTCTAAGGACACCATATTAAAAAGTTTATAACATAAATCCGTACTTACAGAAATCATGACCATATACTTAAATTTCATTAATTACACAAAATTTCTTAATTTCTAGATTCTCCCCTTATATGCGATTCCATTAAAATGGTATTTCAATTACTTTACCAAACTTTACAAAGGTTAAAAACATAATTGCTCCCTTGTTTACACAATTTGAAAAGAGAAAAATTTTCCGTTAATTTTTATAGATCTAGTAAAGATAGAAAAGGATTTGTTTAACCAGTTAAAAGTCCTCATCTTTACCGTAACTATCAAAAAAAAATTTTTTTAATTTAGAAAAATAAATTTATATTAATATTTTAATTCTATGCTTAAGATTATCATCATTTAGGACTGAAAAAAATATGCCCGAAATATTATCGTGCAAATACATATTTCGTTTATCACAACTACGCAATACTATTTTCGAAGCGAAAAGAATTAAAAGACGTTCAATGTAAATTTTGAATCGACATTAAAAAGACAATTACATAGTACAGTTTCAGAGATACTAGATTTCAAATTCCTTTAAAGTCTGGTAACAATCTGCATGAGAACTAACATATATCATTTATTATATTTACCTACTAGTAACAAGAGGAGAGCTATGGGGCATCACTATGTCTGATAACCTTCATAATGCGCAAATATATATATATATATATATATATATATATAGTATATATAAAAATAAATAAACATTCCTTTCTTAGAAGTTACGGATCACATCAAAATATTGGTATCCGTATATATTCTTTTAATTACATAGAATGAGTTACCACTGAAATTCATTGTGGGTATCATATATAGTAGCAGTATATTAAAAAAAACAAAAAATTCAAAACTGACTTACTGAAATTCTCAGATAAACAAAATGTTCTATTAAAATATAATATATAAAATAGTAAGAAATAAAACAAATATATATTATATATAACTAAATAAATATTATAACATAAATTATATATAAATATAATATATATATATAATATATATGAGTAATATATATATCTAATATAATTAATATTAAATATATATGATAATATAATTATATATATAATAATAAGAGTATTATTATATATATAATAGTATATATATATAGTAATAAGTATATGATTAGTATTTTATATATTTATATATATATATAATTTATATAAGGTACATATAATATATATACTATTATATATATATATACTTATGAGTGTAGTATTGCAGATTAAGCTTAATCAACCAGTTATGATAATATATGTTGGATAGGGTGAGAAGTAGGATGTGTGGTGTAATTGTATCCATTCGAATAGATTAGGTGTAAGTGTAACAGATAGTGAGAAGATTAGGATGCTGTTAAAGTCACACACATATATCAATAGCATCTCTTTAAAATTGTTTGAGAATTAAACAATTGTTACATAACTTAAAAAATTTTGAACATTTGAATGTTTAAATAGTTATCGGTTGTCACGGAAAATTTATTTTGTTTATAGAATAATTATAAAATCATTACAAATTTGTTATTTGCATATATGTTGTTTTACTTTAATATTGCGTGGCTTAATTTGCTCTTTTTTATATTTATTTTAAATTCTTGAGTGATAGATCTGAATGCCCTTAAAAATTTTCTTAGGAAAATTAAAGGCCTGAACACCCTACTGTGAAAATTTAGAGAGAATATCTTAGTTTATAAGTTTATATTGTGATATTCTGCTCAATAGCGTTATTTATTTCTGATTGCCATAACTGCGTATGATCTTTTTTACAACTCTCAAAAAAACTAGTTACAGAAAAATATTTATTCTTTCCTACTTCTTTTATTTTAAAATAAAGTTACGATATTTTTTTTTTTTAAAGAATATCATTACTGATAAATAATAATAAAAATACTTCCCCGAATGTTATAATATAATAATAACAATACATAGAATAATAATAATTAATAATTAATAATCAAATCAGATACAATACTCATCAATCTACATAATTTATAATAATCACCATCAATACTAATAAACACCTCTTACCCACTAATCAATTATCTATCATTTAATCAACTTACAACTCAATCCATTCACAATTCTCTCAGGTTAATTATATAACTCCTTGTTCATAATAATAATAATAATAATATAACTAATCTATTAATAATATTTAAGAAGAATTAATTCAGCAATTTTATTTCAATAATATAATAATAAAGAAAAATAAAAATTTATAAAATTACTAATAATAAAAATAATAATAAAAATATTAATGATGATAATTATAAATAAAAATAATAATAATAAAAAAATTATTTTTATAGTGATTTAATAATATAATATAATGAGTTAATAATAAATATAATATAATAATTATAATATGATTACATCTTTTGTTAGACATAAAAAATAACTTAAAATTTAATATAATTTATAATTCAGCATAATTAAATAAATGAGGAGAATATAAAAATAAAAAAAGCAATTAAACTAAAACTAAAAAAATAATAAACTAATAAAATTCTAAATAGAAATAAAATTATATAATTAATAACATTATTTCTAATTATATATTGAAATGTCTATTACACTTGTAAAATAAGTTTAATAAATATTTAATAAGTATTAGTTATAATTAATACATCATAACTAATAACTAATTTACTGTAATTAATTATTAAACTGAATAATATATAATAACTAGCAAAATAGCTACCATCAAGTACTAATAATAATTAATAAATAATAAATAATTAATTAAATATTAATAATATAATAATAATTTAATAATAATATACTAATAATAAAAATAATCAAAATATAATCATTTATAACTATGAATTAATTCAATAACCAATAATAATAATTATAATTTTAAATTATTTATAATAAATATATATTAATAATGAATTAAATATAATAAATGATATATATAATAATTAATAATAATAATAATTAAACAATATAACAAAATAATAAATAATAATAAATAATGACATTAATAATTAATAAAATAATAAACTAATGTTAATGAATTTCTAGGGAATGTTCAAAAATGAGTTTTTATGGAAAATTAAAAATGGTAATAATTTTGAAATCTTTATTAATATTATATAATTAAATTAATAAATAGATTTTCCAATATATATTAATAATATTATAAATTAATATAAATAATAATTTATATATATAATAATAATAATAAATATAATTATTTAATAATTAACAAATAATAATAATTAATAATTTACCCAATATAACTAATAATAATAATTTATAATGAATATAGTAATAATAATTAAATATAATAAACTCAATAATAATATTAGTTATTACCATTTTTGTACAATATAGTCTAGTATCTAATTAATATAATTATTAATAAATAAATACATAATAATAAATAAATAATTATCAATATATAAAATTACTAATAATAATTAATAAATAATAATAATTGATAATAATAATTAAATTAATAATAATAAATAATAAATATAATTAATATAATATAATTTAATCAATTAAATTAAATTTAAATTAATTATATATAATAATTTTCCAATAAATATATAATAATAATTATATAAGATAATTTAATTTAATAATATATAATAATAATAATAGATAATAATAATAAAATAAGATAATAATAATAATAATAATAATAATAATATATAATAATTAATAGATTATATAAATAATTGTTAATAAATTAATAATTTAATAATAATACAATTACATTAATTAATAATAATAATTAAATTATACATAATAAACTCAATAATAAATAATTAATGAAATATATAATAATAATTAAATAGTAGATAATAAATAATAATTATAATAATCAATAATATAAAACTACAATTATTAATTTAATTTAAATAAGTTAAATAATAATAATAATTAATATAATAATAATTAATTATATAATATAATAATTAATAATATAATTATAATAAAATAAATAATAATCAATAATAATCCTGAAAAAGTAAATAATAATTAATAATAATAATAATAATAATAATCTAATAATTACAATGAATGATATATAAATAATAAATTATTATTTAAAGATAAATGAATAATTTATTGATATTTATTATACCTGTATTCCCAAATAACCACCTATTTCTCAATAACCTCATAAAAATACCTCTAATATATATTATATATTATATATATAACTATATATATACTAAGTTCTAATTAAACTCGTTGACTATATAGGGATCATACGTGAATATATTATATATAACCCCATATATTATATTATTATATATTATCATTTATAGGCTATATATATTGTAAATATTAATATTATATTTGGTAATAGGGTATAAGATAACCTATTTAAACTAAATAATAATTCCTTTAATTTACAATCATAATCTAGGAAAAATTTCATCTTACCTCTCTCAGTAGCAATGAATGAAAAACGCCTACCATTTTGATGAAATAATTAGTGGTTATAGGATATTGACTTATTTTTTTTAATTTTATTCCATTCAAATTAAGTGTAAACTAAACCTTTGAACTGTTATTAAATTAAATCATATTTATTAAGCATATTTAATTAGTCTTAAAATAGTTGTGGGTTTTAGTGGTACTCTCTCTATGTGAAACAATCACATGTGTACAATTATTCGTTAAACTAGTAATTTATTCATCTTATTAATATATCTTTTTTTAAAAAAATTATTTTATTCTAATTAATAATATAAATACAAAAATTTTCATTTCACTATTCATTTTTATTAACCATGGCCAAAAAAAATTATTATGTGTTTTTATTTTAATCATGTTTTTCAATTTTATGATGTCATATAAATAATTATTATAATTTTCAGTGTATTTATAGAGAGGCCATTAAAATCACGTAAAATATAACTCCATCATTTTGAATTATTGTTTTGAAATAAATAGTCTAACATCCTATCATTACCTAGATCCACTGTTAACTTTTAATTTTCAGGTAAGTGAACCTGTAGTAAAACTTTTTCAGGAGAGTGAACCGGTAGATAAAATTTTTATAGGCTAATAATAGTAATATATATAAATGTAAAATGTACAAAATAGTAACAAAAAATAATAATAAATAAATAACAAATAATAATAATAAAATATATATTTGTTGTTGAATATAATAATAATAATAATAATAATAAAATAAATCAGAATTGAATATTGAATTAAAATAACTAATTTTGTAATATATATAATAAATATATTAATAATAATAAATAATAATAATAATTATAATTAATATAATAATATTTAAATAATATAAATGTAATATATATATTTAATAATCAATTAAATAGTAATAATAATAATAATAAATATAATAATATATTTAAATATAATAATAATAATATCAAAAAATAATAATAATAAGAATTAATGAAAATATTACAATTAAATAATAATATAAAAGTTTATTAAATGTAAATATAGTATCAAAAGTAATATAATAATTTAATAAATGATTTTAAATGGTAATTAAATAATATTATATAAATTATAATATAGTTATAGCGCTCAATTTTTATTTGACAGAATGTATATTAAAGAATCTATTTACTTTCTTAGCTATAAATTAGTACCTTGATTTTCAATCGTGTCTTCTATTATTTTAACTATATATATATTTCTACAGTGATATTGATATTATATATTATTATAATTATATTTAGGTTAAAAAATAATAATATATTAAAAAGATTATATTAATGGAAATAATTAATTATATATTTATAAATATATTAATCTATTAGTATATTATTTATATATATAATATTATATATATATAAAATTTATATATATATATTAAATAAATAACATTAATAAATTATACTATATATATTATTTATATATATATATTATGATAATAAATTTGTATATATATATATATATGTTACATATATAATATATATATTACTATATATATAATTAATTTATTAATATATATTAATATATATTATATAAATATAAAGGTATATAGTAATATATATATATAATATATTTATTATTATTAATAAGATATAATTGGATTATATATATTAGACTGTATATTATATAATATTACAGTAATTATTATAATTTATTAATATATTTAAGTTCGCTAGCTATGAGAACTTTAATGGGAGATATTCCTTGGGTTCCTCTAACTCATGTAGATTTCTTTCTTAGATGCCATAAAAGCTATATTCCGAATATATTTATATAAGTTCCAAACTTAGTGATAGGTTCGTTAATATCTGAAATTTTAAAATATTAGTAAAATACTAATGTGTTATAATACATAGTTTATAAAGTGAAATTATATATCTTTAATAAATTTAATTAACTAAAATTTTTAATAATACAACTTAACTTTTATAACATTATAATACATTATAAATCTCATTTTTACTCAATTCCTAAATTTAACACCAGACCACATCTTCAAACTCGAATAAAAGATTTTTATTTGTCTCACAATTACTTTTTATAATAAGCTTTTTATAGTAATAGATACATGGTTTAGATAGGTAACTTACATAAAGTTCTTAATATAACTTTATCTGTAAAGTTTAAAGAACCTTAGCAATATCTTATTTAAGAGAATGTAAATAATGAATTTACCTTAAATAAATTTAAATAATAAAAATAGAATTGATACTGATTTAATTACATCTAAACTATATAAATAAATATACATCAATAAAGTATCTGAAATGCGCTAAATGTCGGATTTGAATTTGAATTATTCATTGATTCCTATAAATTATTTATGCCTATTAAAAGACTCTATAACAATAAGGTATATTAAGTTTGAAAAATGTCCGTGGAAGAATATACAGTAAGGTATAATTTATCATTTGAGATATTTATTATTATATATAATATATATATATATATTATAATAATTTATTAATTGATTTATAATAAATTAGTAAAATTTTACATTATCTAATACAATTATATAAATATATAAATTATTCATTGTCTTTTAAAATTCAATTTTTCATTACTTATTTGTAATACATTTCTACAAATTTACTTTTCTATTTTCTTTAAACTGCTTTAACAATCATATCACGTATATTTAATTTAATATGTCTATATTAATATATATATTAATATATTATATTTAAGAAATAATAACCCATTCTTTATTTATAATGGTAAATATATATTAACATAAAAAATGTCTCATATGCAATTTTATATTTTAATTATACATAATTATATAATTAGTATATATAATATAATATAAATATATATTATTTAATATATAATATATATATATATTATTAAT
>JABUQX010073871.1:25000-33842 GCA_015478945.1 Trachelipus rathkii | reverse complement strand
ATAAAACACAAAGCTAGTTAACAGTTAATAATAAATTCTTTGTTCAAAACATGAATGATATTATTAAGAATTTTTAAGAGCTGGAAAATTGCTCGGGTGAAGAATTCTAAAAGGATTTAAATTACAGTGTGTGTGTGTATGGGAAAGTGTGTGTGTGTGTGTGTGTGGTGTGTTGGTGGGTGTGTGTGTGATGTGTGTGTGTGTGCTGTGTGTGATGGCAGATTTGCTGTGTGTGTGTGTGCTGTGTATGTGTGTGTGTGTGATGTTGGTCATTGCTTATTAATAACGTTCGATGATGCAATGTGTTTGGTGTGTTTTGCCCTCGAATGTGTGTGTGTGGTGTGGTGAACATGTGTGTGATGTGGTGTGCTGGTTGTGGAGGTGTAGTGTCGGTGTTGTGTGGGGTTGGTTGTGTCCCCTCTCCTCGGTGGTGTGTTTGTTTTGTTCTAAATAATGGGATAAACATGGGCAGGGAAGTAAATAACACTTAAGATATAATAATTAAAAATAAGAAAAGATGATAATGAAAATATAATAGAAAATAAATTGCAAAACAAGAAATTAAAAATGAGTAAAAGTATAATAAGAAAATAAATACAAAAAGTTTAAAACAAAATAAAAAACGATTGTCGGTGATAGTTAATATATGAGCTTAAAACAGTAAAACAAGAGTTCCAAGCTAGTTAAAGAGGAAAGTTTAAAGCAGTAATAAAGCAGACCACCAGTTAAAGCAGGTAAAGCAGAAAGTTAAGCAGTAAAGCAGAAAGTTAAGCAGTAAAGCAGAAAGTTAAAACCAAAAAGCATTACTAATCCTTTTAGGTGTTAGGCAGGTAACACCTCTATTGATTATGATTTACTGCTTTAAGGGTAGTAAAGTATATGTTTTTAAGCAGTAAACAAGAAAGTTAAAGCAGTAAAGCAGAAAGTTATTAAGCAGTTAAGCCAGTAAAAAAAAGGTGACTTATTCCCTAGGGTATAGGTATACACCTCTATTGATCTTTACGATTTCTGCTTTAAGGTCTATGTAAGGTATATGAGTGTAAAGCAGTTAAAAACATGAGTAACAGCAGTTAAACATTGAAAGTAGCAGGAAAAACAGGAAAAACAACAGACATACCTCATGCCACAATATTTTTTTGTTAACGGTACACCTCTATTGAGTACTGGATCGTACTGTCTTTAGAGTATGTAATGTTAATAAATATGTGAGTTAAAGCAGTAATACATATAAGTTTAAAGCAGTTAAAACATGAGTAAAAGCAGTAAACACCGCCTCGACGTTACTTCAATTAAAAAAAACAAGCCTAAAAAAACAAAAGCATACTAATTCCCCTAGGTGTTAGGTAACACCTCTATTGATTTATGATTTACTGCTTTAGTTTTAAGGTCTTTAAAGTATATGTTTTTAATAAATAATTTCATTACAATTGTAGTAAATAAAATGTTTAATATCAGGCCTCTGGTAAAATTAATTTTTTTGGTCTTCTTAAAATAACCAATTTTATAATTATTGTTATAAATTAAAAGTATAAGTAAAAATTAAAATGACTGTAATGAGGTAAAGGTTTAGGATCGCAAAATGTTTTAATAAAATATGTTAAGTCATGAAATAAAAAGATGATGTATGATCTCAAGTTATAATTTGAAAAGAAAATTCTTTGAATAGTAACATTGATATCACTATTTATCGTCTCGCGCGGCGGGTGCAACACTGCGATTGCGGCCTGTCTCGACATGACTTTGTGCGTAGGGCGGCATGACGGCTGCCCTGGCTGTTCCCATTAAGACCTAGGGGAAGACAGTCAATATGTTAAGCTCTTCTGATGATGGAGGGTAGCAAAAAGGCTAAAGAAAAGGTTTAGAAACAGAAAAATGCTTTAACTCAAGTGAGGAAATCTCTAGCCACTTATAATAGACCACAAATCGGCAAAGGGTCTATGGGAAGTGTAAGGTTATGGACTCCTGAGTTGTAAAGTGTAGATCGGCTCCTCACGTGTAAGGTTCTTGATGGTTGAGTAGCATTGGATGTATAAGGGCATAGTCGCAATGTGTGATACCCAGTATCATGGCGCTATGTGTGTAAGGTACAATCCTCGCTGTGCTGAGTCCGGCCACAGTAAATCTGTTGTATGTCGTGGTGTGTGTGTGTGTGTGTGTGCGTTGTGTGTGAGTGTAAGTTTAAATCTGTGGTGTGAGTAAGAAATCTGAATACATGTCCGCTGATTTGAGTGTAGTAATCTGTGTGAGTTTTTTTTAATATAAATCTGTGTGTGAGACGGTAAATCTGTGTGAGTAAGTCAAATCTGTGGATGAGGTAAGTTAAATTGTGATGTGTAAGTGCTTATAAGTGTCATAGTTGTTGTTATGTTATAAGTGTTAGTGAGTTGTGGATGCTATGTAAGTGTAATTTGCTTATAAGTGTCATAGTGTGTAATGTATAAAGGTGCAATAGTGAATGTGTGTATAAGTGTCATAGTGCTATCGTGCCGTTTACGCTCCTGTATAAGTAGCCTTAGGGTGTAAATGTAAGTGTAAGTAAATCTGTGTGTATATTATTAATCTGTGTGTAGTGTAAGTAAATTCTGTGTGGTGTGTTGAAGTAATCTGTGTTGTCGTGTGGGTGTGTGTAAAGTGTACAATCTGTGTGGGTGTAAGTAAAATCTGCATGATGTAAAGCTAAACTGTGTGTTGAGTAGAGTAAATCTGTTTTGAGGGTAAGTTAAATCTGTTGTGTGTGCTGTGTTGTGTGTGTGTGTGTGTGTAAGTCACATAAGATATGTGGGTGAGTGTAATAAATCATGTCCACCCCCCGACAGGGTGTAAAGTAAAATCGTGTGGTGTAGTAGTAAATCATGTGTAGTGGTGTGTGTGTGTGGTGTGTTGTGTTTGTGGTGTGATCCGCCGCTCGGTGTGTTGTGTGTGTGGGTAGGCTGTGTGTTGTGTGTAATTTTTAATCGTGTAGTCTTTTCAAAAAAAATTATTAGGTTGCCCAAGTTCCTCCATACACCAGTGGTGTCCGTAATATTAGTGAGAAAGCGAAAAAAAAAATTGATCTCAGGTTATTTAACCACAAAAATGAAATAACAACACACCCACCATTTGGCCCCCCATTACCCCAACAAAGAACAAGCCTACTGCACCTTACTCCCAACTTAATTCTGGTCTACTTGTGATGGATGGAAATTGTTTTCGACGCAGTTGGGAAAATATGCAGACTAACTTCGCGATGGCTTTGGGGCTGGGGAAACCCCTATCTAGCCCATAATCAACCTTATACTCATGAACAAATCCGCCCATCTATTAATATGTATTGCTGCGATTGACACCGAACCCTGCAATCTTATCGCGGGACACGGGTGCCCCCCGCTCCAGCTATACATAAATAAATAAAGTCATACTATGATTATATAAAATATATATATGTATTATTACTATATACCTATATACTATATATATATATATACATATAAATTATATACATACCTATATACATAATATAATATATATATATATATATAATATATATATATATATATATATATTATATATAAATATAATATATATCTTTTAGATGGGCATGTTTGGGTCGTAAAAAAGCCACGTTGTCAAACAATGATAGCATGTGCTTCCGACACGTGCTAGTTCTAGAGACAAAATAATTATTTACGCATTGTAATTGTAATTATTTTAATAAAAATAATTTAAGATAAAAATAAAAATTTTCGTATTATAATTTAATATTATTAGCATTATAAATTATTATATATTATTATTACAGAATCGTATTAAACCCTTTGGAGCAATGATGACGCACGCAGGCCAAAACATCTCTCTCTCTCTCTCTCTCTCTCCTCCTGCCTTCTCTCTCCTCTCTCTCTCTCTCTCTCTCTCTACTCTCTCCTCTCTCATTCTCTCTCTCTCTCCCTCTCTCTCTCTCCTCGTCTTTCCCTCTTGCGTTTCCTTATACTATATATATTAATATATATAATATTATATATATATATAATATATATAATATATATAATATATACTATATATATATATAGTATAATAAATTATATATTAATATATATTATAAAAAAATATATATAATAGATATACTCTATATATATATATATTCTTAATTTAGGATAATAACATTATTATTATTATTATTATTATTATTATTATTATTATTATTATTATTATTATTATCTATTCATATTATTATTAGGCTTCCACGGCACCTTAAATTGACCTGATTTCAAATATCGCATTACCAGAATTCACATTTAGGATACTGTGGACTAAAAGGCATATAATTTGCCCGAGGGGGGTATTCGTACCTTTCGGCTGGCTCTATAGTATTTTGATTTATGAACGGATAGAACGCGAAGCGGTGAAGACGATAAGGCTTGAGGGGGTAAGGAAGTTTAAGAACAGATGAAAGGGGACGGTGGATGGAAAATCGTGTCATGACCACGTGGGCCGCATCGGGTGTGTGCTGGTGCTGTGCCAGAGGGGGCGGACGACTGGTGGACAGCGGTACAAGGAGAGGGATGTGACCAAGGCGTGCGATGTGGAAACCAGGGTTCAGTCAGGTGGGCGGAGAAAAAAACGCGGCGGCTGCGGTTGCAGCCTGCGGGTGTTGACTCGGAATTTCGAAACAACAAGTAAGACCACTCAAAAAAGGGCTAGCCACATAAAGACAGATCCAAAAATTACCTTGGCAAAAATTGAACCCATGCCGAAAAAAAATTAGGGTGGGTACGTGACAACAGAGTTCGCCGTTAACGCAACGCTTTCTGGCGCCTGCCCTTTTCTTCGGAAAGGCGCCTAAAAATAGGGTTGCCAGAAAAAATTAGGTTGCCAAAAATTAGGTGGACAAAAATTATGTTGCCAAAAAAATTAGGCGTTGCCAAAAATTAGGGGTTGACCAAAAAATACCGTGGGCAAAAAGTGACCCATGGAATCAAAGGGTTGTTCGAAAAAAGGTCAAGGCCAAAGAAGGTCAAGGCCAAAAAGGTCAAGGTCAGGTTAAAAGTTGGGTTCAAAAAAGGTCGAAGGGTCAAGCTTTCAGGGTCAGGATATGAGGGTCAATGTTCATTTTCGTCCGACCTTGTGTTACTACTAACATATTGTGCAGCACTATAGAGGATAAATTAAGCAAAATAGCATATATTAAGTATATATATTATATATATATATATTATATTATATATATATATAACTACTACTATTATATATATATTATAATATATATAGTATATATATATATATATATACGTATACTATAATATATATAATAATATAATATATTATATATATATATATATATAACTAAGATATAGTACTATTCTAAAGCTAATTGAACCACTCACGGAGGAGGAAAGCCACTATTATAGGAGGGTATAAAAATTATGATTAAACCACTCATACCCCTCGTTCAAAATTCTCAGATAAATGCACATACGAGTATTTAAAGTAGCAGGAGGTTAAATATAGAAGGAAATACAGGGGAAAAAGAACATAGTTAACGCGGTAAACGGAAAGACAGAAAGAACTATATCAAACAATCCTGGAGTTGATTATCTTGACACACAATTTGGGGGAAAGAACTGTGCACCTTGTGCAGGTGGTCACAAACGGTTATTAGGGATGGGGATCTTTCAGTTTCCCTCGAGCATCTGCAGCTTTGTAATAATATAGATTATAGAAAGAGAGTCAATACCTCATTTGAGATAGTCAAAGAGTTTGAAAGTAGAACGAACGAGTATTATAATCCTACTGTATTAAATTCGCTCCCTATTCAATTATATACTGGTAGAGTTTGAGAAGTTGAGTTTTTTAAAAGTTGAAATTCACAATATTGAAGCGCCCCCTTTAAGAGATACTATACAAATCCGAAGAAGAGAATCGGAGAGTTAATGTCGAGAGACATTTCTAGATGTAAAAGATGAAGCAGATTTAAGATTAGTATAAGAGAGAATTGTAGAGTCATCATCAGCATAAGTATAAAAAGAGTTTAAAGATCATCTGAGGAAGTCTTTTTTAAAAGGTAGGTAAAGGGTAGGATATAATATCACAACTAACAGAGAAACATAGACAACTACCAAGATGGAGTGATTTTTGAGAAAGTTGGGTATAAGTAAGCAAAATGAATGAGGAAATTCTAAGAAAGGAAGCTTAGATAAAAGTGACGCGTGACATACTCTATCAAAAATCCTGAATGTGTCAAGTGAAACCACACAAGATCTCTCAAGAAAGATTGAAAGGATATCATCAGTAGACCTCGAGCGACAAAAACCTGAAAGAAGGATACGAGATTCCAGATGATCCAGGAAAGGAGAATTAATGAAGGATTTAAAGCCTTGATTCAAGTGAGAGTTATAGGTTAAAGTCTACAGAAAGGAAAATCTTCTTCTGAATTAATTGAGCATGAGAATCCTTCCGGCACCGAGGAACATTTTATCGGTAAGGCACAGACAGGAGAGTTGAACGAGGACAGGAGTCAGCTCAGAAGTACACTCCCTCAAAACATAGGGAGGAACAACATCCTGGTCTCTTGCTTTCCAATTATTCACTGATATCAGGAATCCATGCCCATGATCATATGTAACGACAGACAAAAACATGGAACACCATAGGATATAAGGAGGAGAAAGTGTCTGCAACAATGAACCAGGCTTGAATTAGGAAAAAAATGACGAAGAGATTAGTTTATGCAGTAGTAGTAGTAGTAGTAGTAGTAGTAGTAGTAGTAGTAGTAGTAGTAGTAGTAGTAGTAGCAGCAGTAGTAGTTCAAATTTACCACAGTGAATATAAGAAGGAAGACTGATTTGCCAAATTTATTAGATTAGGATAGAAATTTTTGTCAGGAAGAGAACCAAGCAGGAGAGCTCATTTTCGATAAGTAAATGCCCGCTTAGTCCGTCGAAGAATAGCCGTGCAACAATTCCAAACTGAATGAAATTAGCAAGAGTGACAATAAAGGAATGGCGCTCCAGACTTTATCAGTAGAGTAAATGTAATATTCCGTATAACAGTTAAGTTGAATTCAGAGAGTTGGAGAGAGGAAAAATGCGACTGTTGAAAGCCGTGCCACACGAGTCCTTCTCATTGGAGGAGGTATGCGACTGTAAAGTTCAGAAGTACATTGTCCTTTTTAATAGCAATAGCACAAAAGATAGTGACAAAACATTTTGATGAGCAGAAAGAGACAGGAGGGAGTTAGTGCGTGCGAAAGAGTTGATAAGAAAACTCAACCTTTTTAATGAAAGTCGTGTTAATGGAACTACCTCACATGTGCAATGCATCACCGTGTTAATGTAACCACCTCACATGTGCAATGCATTACCATGTTAATGCAACCACCTCACATGTGCAATGCATATCCCATAAAAGGACGAAGAACACCCCTATAGAACAACAGCTGGGGCAATAAACTTTGAAGGCTTCTGAACATCTAACCTCTTAGAAGATAACTTAGAAAAAGAGATAATGTGATACTTCCAAAAAAGATCACAAGTAAAAGAAAAAAGAAACACCAAAAATTTAAGGAAAAAAGGGAGGTCAGGCGTGTGTGTTTTCGAATATGTTATAATTGTGTGAAAGATTATGTCGAGTAGAAAGAAAAGGAGCTGAGATTTTAAGGTATTAAAAAACCGTTGCCCAATCAATGATTTTAAAAAGATCAAAAATTAGTTGCTCCAAGGAATCCATCCAGCAATAGTTAATTGTTGTCAAATGGGGGTATCTTTCAAATTGAAGATATTGAGGAAAGATGGAGTCTTCGACGTAATAGTAGACAGGAGACGAAGTGACATATAGAAGATTAATAATGAAAAGGAGAAAAAGTAATGAAGATAAAACTCAACCTTGAAAACACCACAATTGATAGTTTTGAAGGATGAATGATTGCAGTCTATAACAGCTACTTTTGAAGGACCGGAAAGGATGTCAGAGAGCATGCCATGCAGAGAGGGGAGAATAGATACCGAAAGAGGAGAGAGAAGTTTCGAAATCTAAGAGTACTGCCAGATTCTATAAAAAGCTTTGATATGTCAAAAATTGTAGCAACGATTTACCGAAAACCCAAAGTGCAGAAAACCAAGATTCAGAGGGAAAGAAAAGAAGATCACCAGTTGAGAGTTCATATCTGTAATCATACTGCCGATCTGAGATAAGATTAGAAGATTTAAGATGTTTCTAAATCTTCCAGTTGAAGATAGATTTTGAAAACTTTAGATCGAAATTATGTTTAAAAAAATTTATGATTGTTAGAGGGTTGGTACAGGTTGGTACGTACAGATTGAATGAGGGCACGATTCCAGATGGATTTAAAGATTGAAATTGATAGGCATAGATGGAATAGTTACCTCGGCAGAAGGATGCAAATTCAGAAACAAAAGTTTTAGGAACTGCACAGAGCAGAAATCACATTTTTTGAGGAAATAATAATAATCATATGCGAGTTGAAGGGGGATTGAAAGAGAGGAATAGCTCCAGAGGCGCCTAAAGTGGAATTGGAGAAAAGGTGTGAGTGAAAAACTTAATTTTAGCAGAAGGTAAGAAATCTGTGACGCCCTCGGAAAAAAACTAGAGGATGAAAAAAAGAGGAAGCAAAGTTGGAGTTAATGTTTTGGAAAATGGCAGAAAAAGAGTGAAAGAGAGGAACTAGAAAGATTATTCCAGTTGCTTTTAAGAAAAGAATCCTGAGTGTTACGTAAGGTAGACCTATCACAATTCCTCAATGAAATGAAATAATATGAGATTCTGGAGTGCAAAGACAAAGGAATTCCTAAAGGTACCAACATCCCTGAAGCGAATAGCACGAGAACAAGCAGAGTAAAATAAAGGTTTA
>JABUQX010073871.1:0-2500 GCA_015478945.1 Trachelipus rathkii | reverse complement strand
ACCTCATGGTCCAGGAATTCCAATTCCCAATCATCCAGACGAAACTTTCTTGACGCAAGACTCCGAGGACGAATTACATGATGCTGCTGTCGATGATGATGCTGATGGTTCCCCTATGTATGAAGCCACTTCTGAGATGAATCAACCTAAGCCTTTAAGGCAATCAGAACTTAACAATTTGACTAGGGATTTGGGATTGTCCAAAGAATCTGCTCAATTGCTTGGGTCACGGCTTCGTGAACACAATTTGTTAAGTTCAGAAACAACATTTTATTGGTACCGCCATCGTGAAAGGGAGTTTCGTAAATATTTCACTGCTGACCAATCCAAATCTCTTATTTACTGCAATGATGTGAAAGGTCTCATTAACGAATTGGGTGTGGAGTATGTTCCTGTAGAATGGTTACTGTTCATAGACAGTTCCACCAAAAGTTTAAAAGCAGTACTTCTTAACAATGGTAACAAGATGGCATCTGTTCCTGTTGGTTTTTCAGTGATGGTTACTGAAACATACGACAACCTGAAGCATCTGATTCAGGTTTTAAACTATGAAACACACAATTGGAAGATATGTGGAGACATGAAGGTAAGAATATATCTATATTTCAGAAAATTTGTATCTTTATTCATTTGAGAAAGAAAGAGGGATCTTTTATGTTCAATACAAAGTAAATTAATTTACTCCATGTTTCTTTTCATAGGTAATATCTATTTTGCTGGGTCAACAAGCGGGTTACACTAAATATCCATGTTTCTTGTGTCTTTGGGACAGTCGAGCAAGTAAGGAACACTACACACGACGCCAATGGCCGATCAGAAATGAACTTGAACCAGGTCATCACAATATTTTGTTTTACCCTCTAATCGAACCTAAAAATGTTTTACTTCCACCTCTACATATAAAGCTTGGAATTATGAAGAATTTCGTCCGAGCACTAAACAAAGATGGCGATGTTATCTGTTACCTGAAAAATGCATTTCCAAAACTAAGTGACGGTAAAATAGAAGCAGGAATCTTCGACGGTCCGCAAATTAGAAAACTTTTTGCAGATCCTCACTTCACTGATGTTATGGTGAACAAAGAAAGAAGGGCTTGGCTCTCTTTCAGATCTGTCGTGACAAATTTTCTGGGAAATCGCCGAAATACAGATTACGAATATGTAGTAGACGAACTGCTGCAGAACTTTCAAGCATTAGGCGCAAACATGTCAATTAAAATGCATTTTCTTAGTTCCCATTTAGACTACTTTCCAGACAACTGTGGAGATTACAGTGAGGAACAAAGTGAGCGGTTCCATCAGGATATAAAAGTGATGGAGGAAAGATATCAGGGCCGCTGGGATGTGAATATGCTAGCAGACTACTGTTGGTGCTTAAAAAGAGATGATCATGATCATCTTCCTCTTAGACAACATAAAAGAAAGGCTATAAGAAAATCATTTACTCCTCAATAAGTACCTAATGGGTTGCTTTGTAGTAAATGTCAAATCATCATGTTTTTGTATTTAGATAAAATTGTGGATGTAGAGTTTTTTTTGTCAGCACAATATTTTCAATGATATATATTATAGTGTATATAGGTGAGATAAAGAGTTATGTTATATATATATATATATATATATATATATATATATATATATTATATATATATATATATATATAAGAATATATAGCATATATATATATATATATTATTATTATATATATATATATATATATATATATATATATATATTTTTATATATATTATTATTATATATATATATTATATATATATATATATATATATATATATTATAGCAAAGAGTAGGTTTGAGTTATGTTGTTAAATATGTTATTATTTATATATATATATATATATTATATTATATATATATATATATATATATATTATATATATATAAATATATTGAGCCAAAAATTTCACTTTTTTGAAAACAACGAAATCTGATATTTCTTATCTGAAATTGTAATTATTTTAAAAATAAATCATATGCATATGGCTTTTACTTTAACCATGTTTTCATTTGTAGTTGTTTGAGGCATATTTAATAGAATTTATTAATAAAAATACAGTTTATACTATGAGCTAATGATTGGAATCTTATTTTTACAATTTCCGGGTCGGTATCCTTAATAAAAGTAGTCACAGAAAAAAAACTAGAGCTGATGGGATAAAATGACTTACATTTTCGAATTCAGCGTGTTTGAGTTGCTAAAAATCAGTTAACAAAACCCAAACCGGCTAAAAAAAGTTTTCAAACGCAGGCATGTGTTATCAGAGATTGGAGACCAGAGGATGAGAGAACGGGGAGGGGGAAGGCAACTTTTGGACCATGCCCTTAGATCCTGGGAATTACTGCGCAGAAGACAATATATACTATTAAACGATCTCCTAAGTTAATGCTACAATAGTATATATCTATATAGGGTATATTTAGTTGATATTTAGTGATTGTTCTTTATATGTTAAATAAAGCTAATATATATATTTACAATG
>JABUQX010073870.1:57500-60000 GCA_015478945.1 Trachelipus rathkii | reverse complement strand
CCAGAGTTATTTCAATCAATGGCAAACTCGTTGAACTAATATGATGAAGCTCAAGGGGTCCTATTTTGGAGGGGACTAAGAAATGAACGTTACCAGGTTAGTAACATTTATTTCCCGACAGATAGGCCTTGTAATATATATATATATATATCATATATATATATATATATATATATAAAGAAGAGATATATATATATATATATATATATATATATATATGTATATATATATATATAGAGCATATATATATATATGTTATATATATAATGTTATGTTTGAGTTTATTTGTTTGTGTGATCAATTAACGATATTTATTTATATAGAAAGTATATATATATAAGATATATATATATATATATATATATATATATATATATTATATATATATATATATATATATATATATATATATATATATATATATATATATATAAATATATAATATATATATATATATATATTTATATATAAATTTATATATATATATATATATATATATATATATATATATATATATATATATATATATATATATATATATATATAGTATATATATATATATATATATATATATATATATATATACTGTATATGAGGAGGTAAAGATGCGAAAGATCCTTTAGTCCAGGTACGAAAGTATATACGAGAACCTTGTTTTTGTTGTGCACTTCCACAGTTCTGGCATTTTCTTCTAATTTCAAACAGACATAGAAAACTTTTTGTCTACCTAGCTAGTCAAATTTCAAGATTTAAAATTTAAAACTTAAAATTTAAAATTGTTTCTTAAATATCACAAAACCCCGAAGACATTATTATCTTCATGTAAACATGCATCTTGCTTCTGCATCATGCCCGAGTGTGACACGTTCCCTGTTACTTTGATGTGAAAGTCTCTTTTTTGCATAAGAAGGAAGAACGAATAAGTGACTAGTAAGCAAATAGTCTACTTTCATAGAATATAAATTGACTTTCATAGAATATAAATTGACTTTCAAGAGTTTTATTCAAAATCCATCTATATTGGTTTAGCTATTGAAAGTTATCCATCATAATTAGACAAATGCCATATAATGAAAACTTATTATAAAGCTATTTTCTATTCAAAAAGTAAAAATAGACATTCTTCTTGTAGTAGTAGTAGTTCTTGTAGTATTTTAGCTATCCAATAAAAAATAACTATATGTAATAAATTGAAAACCATTTCTATAATCTATATACTTATATTTCTATTTACTTTTATAAATAACTTAAATGACATGAAAATCAATCAAGATATATAAAGAAAATTCATTTTCTTGAATTTATTTTTTCGTATGCTTATCTATTTTCAAAATAAATTAGAAAAATCTATATTTATTTTTGAGCATATTTATTTTCAGATCTTACTTGAAATACTTCTCAATGGTAAAAATAACTTCCTTTTTTATTGCCTTCTTTATAGGTCTCATATATTTGTACTACACACACAAACATACATTCACACACACATATATATATATATATATATATATATATATATATATATATATATATATATATATATATATATATATATATATATATATATATATATATATATATATATATATATATATATTCTGTATACATTTAATTTTTTAATTTATCAGAAGCTTCCTACACCCACTCCCACCACCGGCCACCCTGCCCCAGGAAATTGATCATCCTAGTTTGGAAGCTATAGACAATGGGGCTCAGCTGCTTCCCGGACTGAAATATTTAGATTCATTTAAGATTCGTAAGATTTTGAATCTGTGCCTGCATGAAAGGGCCACCATTACTACTTCAAATAAGGGTGGAGTAATCTAAATTCTATGATGGAAAATTTTTAATCATAGCTAACTTGAATTAGATCTAAATGATTGAATCTCTCGCTAGATAGATAAAAATACCAAAAATTAAAGATTTCAAGTCTTTGATCCTTCTTGTATCTTTAATTGCGGCATTGAGAAATTGGTTGTTTTCAATGATTCAAAAACACAGTTCTTCATCTATCTACTCGATGTAGTTCCTAAATTGAACGTTGGAATACTATAGCAATCTCATTTTCTTCTTTAAGCTGAAAATAAGTTGAATATTTTCACTTAGAAACAAAAAAAATCACTTATTTAGTTGAATTTTAATAAAAAAAAATCGCCGGTTTTTATACATAGACGAAGAACTCATTTATTTTGATCCGCATTATGCAAATAATCCAAAATTTCAATTTTAATTTTATTCGACAAAAAATAAACTTTTTTATTTATACAACTCAACCAAAATATAATGAAAATAAAAAACGTAGCCTTGAATTAAAAGCATCGAAGCGTAAGCTTAATAAACACCAAAGGTAAAGAAACACTTACAATATTGCGCTTCATTTCCCTTTGATCTTTTAAAGTAAAAGTTAAAAAAGAAAAAAAAGTGTTAAGAAAAAAAAAGTTAGCAAGCGTCGAGAATTAATTATTAAAAAAAAAACTTAAAACTTTGCTCATTTTCTTTA
>JABUQX010073870.1:47500-52500 GCA_015478945.1 Trachelipus rathkii | reverse complement strand
TAGCTATATCATTTTATGTACAGCTCAAGGGCATATTTATAAAGAGTCACGAGTTCCTACCCATAGTTGTTGCAGGTTATTTCGACAGGGCTCTCGAGCTATGTGAGACCAAAGCTGGGAATCTTATTGCGGGCACTCAAATTGCAAATCATCAATGGATGACAATTTTCTATAAATTCTAAATAGGCTGATATTGAATGTCTATCTGCTCTGGAGAGTTTTGTTCTTGTGTTCTGTTCAGACTTTTTGGGCAACGCATAAATCCGCCAACCTGATGATAAAGAGAACTCGTAGCAGAAATGTCCGGTTAATTCCACGACGTTCTATTGATACTCAAGGAGCATACAACGTACGATGTACGACTTGCTATCATATCATTAGTCCATTAGACGGTTTCGCGCGGATATATCTAGATGTTTATTTGTGTAGTGAACAAAGCCGGAGAGAGGTGCCATCAGAGCATATCCAAGGTGAATGGAAGAAAGAAGAAGGAAAAGAGTGGATCCACATCTTGATGAGAGACTATTGTTGGACCGCCCTTTCAACTTGCTGCATTGTACATCATTGGAGGCAGACCATTTTGAGAGACTCACAATTATATTGTCGGTCGATCTTGTATGCCAGTAGATATTGTGATTCCTGTACTGAATTGAATGTAATTTTGACCTATAGCATTTTAGTTGATATATATATATCAATTTCAATATTGACATCTCTTTCGTTGATTTTTACATTAGTGAATAATATTAACGCTTTTAAGAACCTGAGCATAATTGTTGTTTATTTATGTTCTTATTTTTGTGAATATTTCCGATTTGTATATTATTATCAAATTAGGTATATATATGCACAGTGAGCATTCTGTAGATGTTTATATCTATTATATCTGGGTATAGCTGTAACCATAACAAATGGACTCGTTTCCGAAATGTTTTGACTCCGTTCAAAAATCCTTTGTTGGACCAGTTTGTTATATATATATATATATATTTATTATATATAATACTAATTTGATTTATCATATAATTTTCTTTATAAATACACTACACTACCTTTATATAGTATATTACTATATATATATTATTATTTTTTATATATATATATATATAATAATATATATAATTATATTATATTATTATATTATATTAATACTTTAATATAATATTAATACTAATATATATTACTGTATATTATATATAATATTAATTTTATATTACTTATATTAGTATATATAATATATCTTCTTTTCATTATTAATAGTCTTACTTCTCATGGGATTTTATATATATATATAATTTTCTAACTTCTATATAATTACTATTATTATATAATCTCATATATATATATAGGTTATATTATTATATATATATTCTTAATATTATAGAACCTATATTAATTATATAAAATTAGTATAATATAATATAGTATAAACTGATATAATATATATTATTATATATATATACTATATTATATATATATATTATATTAACGTATGATATAATAATATATTATATAATTTATATCTATACTATAGACATATATATAATATATATAGTATTATAATAGTATATATATTACTTATAATATAATATACGTCATATGTGTGTGTGTGTGTGTGGTGCTGTGTGTGTGTGTGTGTGATGGTGTGTGTGTGTGGTGTGTGTGTATGTGTGTGTGTGTGTGTGGTGTTCCATGTTTATTTTTACATGAAAATATAGTTAAAGATCATGCTGCCTGGTTGTGCACTGATTGACTTATTAATATAATTTTTTTAAAAAATTCCAATTACTAATTAATTAAGCCTAATTCTATTTGAGTAATTATTATGTTCATTTTTCAGCAATTTTAAGAAGAGAATGTTTTGAAATTGTAACTTTTTTAATGTATTTTATTAAATGATCTGAATATTGAATTTTTGAAGAATAAATATGTAACTCAATTACCTAATAGAATAAAGATTGATTTTATGGTGCAAAATTTAATTTAATGTATTTTATACATTGTCAGAAGTGAGGTGTACGAAGGCCACTGTTGCTTATAGTGAGAGCGTTTGTTGTCTCAAGGGTCACATTAGCATTTAGGTGATAGTCAGCCAAGATATTTTAATTATTAGAAATTTCAATTTAACTCTACCTGTAAACTGTAATTTTCTGTAAATTAATAACAAGATATTTTATTATCAGATTGAATTACCTGTTAACTGTAATTTTCTGTAAATTAATAACAAGATATTTTATTATCAAACTAAATTCTCTGTAAACTGTTTTTTTCTGTAAATTAATAACAAGTGTATTTTATTTTTAGATTGAATTACCTGTAGACTGTAATTTTTTTATATGATGGAATGTGGGAGAGGCCAATGCCATAATGGGAAGAGAATTAAATGTCAACTGTAAATTATTAGGTAAAATGAAATAATGGAAACCAGGGTGGGCTAAAACAATGTTTAAATGGTTATTAGAAAAGCAAAAACCAAAATATAAAAAACATAAAACAAAAAAAAAACAACTTTTTTTTATCTGGTTTAAACAAAAAAAAACTCCATGTTGGTTTAAACCAAACAATCCTCATCCTAACTATAAATTCAGAAAAGAATGAACTATTAACTGTACACATTATTTTAATCTGATCCTGCAAAAATAATAATAAGAGATTATAAATACAATTACAAGATGTTTATAATGAGAATAAAATATTTTATTTTATATAATAAAAGATAAAATATATATATATATATATATATATATATATATATATATATATATATATATATATATATATATGTTATATATATAGTTTCTGATATTGAAATCTAATGAATAATATATATTAAATTTTATATATTACGTCACTAATATATATATATATAAATATATATGGGTTGAGTAATATATATATATAGTGACATATATAATATATTATATAGAAGGTTGTATATATATATTATTATATATATAACTATTTATATTTAGTGTATATATATATTTATATAAGTACTGTATATATATAGTATATGAGGTATACTATATTTATACTATATAATGTATATATTGTATATATTGTACAAATATATTTATAGTGATAAATATTTATATATATATATATATAATATATTATATTTAGTATATAGATAATATAATATATTACGTTAGTATTATACAAAAATTTAATATATATGATTGATAGTATATAGTATATATTCTAATATATAGGCTATATATAGGTACTTATATATATATATGGGACTATATATAGTATAATATATATATATAGATTATGATTTTAGTTATATTATAAAATAATAAGTATAGTATAATATATATTATTATATAGTATATATATATATATATATATCTAGTATATAATATATAGGTATATATTTATTATTATGTATATATTTATATATCACTAGTAAAATATATATATATATTATATAATTATATATAGTGTGATATATATATATAGCTATTATAGTATATATATATATATTAATATATATTAATATATATATTTTAATGTAGTACTGTCTATAATAAACTATAATATTATAATATATAATATATAGTTATTGGCGGCTTTATAAAATAGATAGTTCTACATCTCTTCTTGCATTATAGCGCACTTTGTTATATATTATTTTTTATTAACGAAGTTCACTCCTCATGGGCATAGAACTATTCTAGGAGTGAACTGCTAGGTATACTTTCTACCTGGATCGAATAGGAAATTCAATACCGCGCCCTTGCCATCCGACTGTGTCTCTCTGCCGCTTGAGGCCGTAGCTGCAATTACTAGTTAAATATATATATATCTATACTATTATTCTCATTATCTATATCTATCTATAAGGATACTATGTCTCATATTGTTTTGAAAATGAGGTTCTCTTAAGTAGATTTCTTACAAACATCTTGGAAGAATGAAGAGTTAATCAGGGGGGAAGAAATATCTGATCCCTTCTATAGAAAACTTTCTATCTCCACAAAAATGGTTTATATTAATTTTATGCTTCATTTTAAATTTTCCCTCAAACTAATGAAAAATAGTTCCAGTTAGATTAGTTGGTTATAGAAATATATTATTCTTTACATTTATATTGAAGGATGGGATTTACTTTTTTTTTTAAATATCTTTTTTCTTCATATATAATATCTTCTCTCTCTCTCATCTTCTCTCTCTCTCTCTCTTAATTACTTCTCTCTCCTCTCTCTCTCTCAGCAGACACACCACACAAACACACACACACACAGGAATAACAGCCAAGGCCACCTTTGATTCGGATCAACTCGTCATTCCTTCATTCCCTTCTATATTGATTTGCTATTAATATGGACATTACTATGCCATCGAGCTTTCCTCTCACTGTTTGGTGTCAATCATTTGCGAGCGATACCATGTACTTCGTATTTCACTATTTCCTCTATCCGCCTTATTCGCGTCACTACCAACCCCCAGCTAGATCCCGGGCAAACCTGTATCAGGTCCTGTTACACACTGGTTTCCAGTCTCACCTCATACTCACGACTCCCCGCCCCTCCACCCTGGTATGACTCTGGTTTGGCAGCACCCACACACCACCCCCACCCACACACACACAAAGCATCCCGATTCCAAACAAACGCAAACGGCAAGATAGGTTGAGTCGAGGAGAATTCACTGCAATAAAACGACCCGACCCAAACACCCACCACTACCACACACCATACAAATTTTCTCTCTGCTAAATCTCTCTCATCTCTCTCTCTCTTCCTCTCTACCCTCTTCATTTTCTTTCTTTCTACCTTAAACTATCTATTCCTTTCTCCGATTTTCAATTCACCTCTTCCTTACTACGGAATTATGTTCTTTTCTTTCGATCCCATCTGTCTCTGTTAACATTTGAAATTCTCTGATGCATACTAATTTTATTATAAGTTTATAACTTTTCTCTTCAACTTTTTATATTTCAGCTACGTTATAAGAGCAAGTTTTATTCGTAATTAAGTCTCATATATATAAAG
>JABUQX010073870.1:17500-42500 GCA_015478945.1 Trachelipus rathkii | reverse complement strand
TTTCGGAAAAGGTCCTATTAGTTAATTCGGTACTATGGCGTTTATTATTAATATTATCACTTTATTAGTGTTTATTTTCTCATATATCTCATATTATACTATATTACGTTACTTTATCATCTATATACTATAACACTATAAGTATTATATACTAAACAGTATATCTATTATAAGTAATATAGTTATTGTGGGGCCTATATATCATTATAATATATATAATATATATATAATAATATAGTATATGATATCGTAGCTAAGCCATTAGTTGGATAAGCACAAATCAAACGCTGCTTACTAAGTATTTTAAACATTAATACACAGAATCAGTCGCCGTTCTAGATTTTATAAGTGTATATATTAAATCACACAAAGGATTCGATAAAGGAGGGTGGCATAGTGTAAGGTATTCTTCTTCCCACTTCAAGTTTTTATATCCCGAGAGGATAACCTCTCCGGTTAAAAAAGTCGCTACAACAAGTACACCGACAAAGAACACAAGAAAAAGAAAAAGCAGAACACGAACACAAAAAAGGAGTATAAATACAAAGCAAAGCGAGTCGTAAACAAAAATAATATAATTAATTATTTAAGACATTATCACAGGATATACTTTCAAAAAAATAATAATGTTATAAGTAATATAATTATATATATATATATATATATATTATATATATATATTATATATACTTATATATCATATATAGTAGTATATATATATATATACTGAGTATCATAAATAGATATATAATAATATATACAAGCTAGTATAATATATATATATATATGTAATATATCATATAATATGCAATATGGTATAATATAATAGCATATAATATATAATATATTATATATATATTATATAGTATATATATATTATATATATATATTCATTAATGAATCAAACAATATATACACACTACTAAGGTAACAATCAATAATATAATTATTCCTTCCTTCGTTCTTCTATACTTATCATCCCTTTAACTCTCTCTTCCCAAGATTGGGAGAATGTAAGAGGGGATTGCGTTAACATGCATCCGAGGAAAAGGAAAAACCGGCAGTCTAGAACAGGCTATGGACCACTAAAGAGTCAGAATAAAGAGAAAAAGACTTGTCACCAGGTGGCGCCTTATTTACTCTGGTAAACACACAAGCCCCCTCTGTTACTCCCAAGTATTCACATATAGTAAGGCACTCCGTCCCAATCAGAAAATCACCCTAAGCTTAACGGGACGATGGCACGAAGTCGAAGAGATCCTTTAATTTATGGGTACACACCATCGATCAGTCAAGAGCTCAGGGTTCCCATTCCCTGACTCCAAGTGCGTGCACACACATCCATAGCGCACCTCTCTCTCCTCAACAACACTCTTCCCCGCCATTTCTCTCCTATCATAAAACCTTTCCTTCTCGCCCGTATGCAAACCTCGACATTTCCACTGCTCCTGACAAACATTCCTTTAAGCTGACATCAATCCACTTTTTCTTTCGGTCTTCGCCCATGTCCGGTCGGCTTCGCACACCACTCACCAGCTATATCATCGCCTATATCCAATCGACTATCTTCATCTCCTTCCTTTCCCACAGTGATCAACACCATTCATCAACTCATCATTCAATTTCTTCTTCGCGTGTTTTACCCTCCAATTACCTTCACTACACACCACTTTATTCCACAACTCCCTCGTAAATTACCGTTCACTCTCCTCTACTTTTATACAATTACTTCCTCCAACAGGGAGGGAGGACCCCTAAAGATGTCCATTGAAGCTGAACTATATTGAACTATTAGGATCTAGTACTTCTTATTTCCAACACAAATAGTCTCCACTACTATCAACTCATTGACCAACAGGTAACAAACATACCTCTCAAATGCAACGATACTCTAACGCACATCCACTTCACGTCTCTGTTTTACACATTCACACAGATTCTAATTGGCCACAGGCCACCTCCTGCCATTCACGAACTTTCCTTAACTAGCACTCTGCATCACTCCGTTCCTCTTCCTCAATCCACTACATCTCTCTAAATATTTAACTCAGAACACTTGTTTCCAGCTGCCTCACATCACACATCATAACATATAACTTTCACACTGTAGGAGCTCATCCTCACTGCACACAATAATCCCGGTTCACTCTTCATTATCTACACATTACTTTCAAATCCCTCTTCTTTTTATATACACACAATGGGAAATGTTACCATGAGGCAAAGGTCTATCTCCGATTCATACGATGCAATTATTCGCCAAAAAATAGAGAAGGTCGCTTAAAATAATGCCGACTTCCGAAACCTTAATTCTTTATCTCCACCCTTCTCTACCTCTCTCTGCTTCTCCTCTCTGACTGGCCTCTTTCTGTACTGCTCTTCTCTCTCTTTTCTCTCTACCAAATCTTCTCGCATCTCCACTAGCTTCAGGATTTCGCATCCACAAGACCAAATATTATCCCGCCACATAAGGTAAAAAGATTAAGAGGTAAGGAGGCACCCTCAGCTCGGGACTCAGTCTTACGCCAGTCTACTCCTCATGATACCTCCACAAACACACCTGATTTCCGTGCCACCCCCACCTCTAACTCTTTTCATAACCCCATCCCATCATATAAAACTTGAGTATAACCAGCACGGATATAGATGTGCGTGTACAAAATACCTCTTTTGCGAGCGTACGGTATGTATATACGTCATTGGTTAAAAGGAAGAAAAGTTTACACTTCTAAATATCAGAGTTTGATTGAAAGTATTTTGGACAAATGGAATGATGATTTAAAACATGGTGTAAAGATTAGAGTGATAGGTCGAATTACAGCGAAGCTATTAGGTACTACTGGAGAGCCGGTGAATCTTTCTGTTTATGTAGTGTTTTGTGTCAATAGTCTTGAAAGGATACGCTCTCGAAAACAAAAACATCTGAGAATAAAACTGTTTAGGAAGTAGCTCGCGAGAGTTAGATGAAATAAAAATATAGAGAGACGTGTCTTTAGTCAGAGTTGTTAAATAGTTCTGTAAAGTACCTATGGAAAAGCTCGCTAGAATACTGAAGAGTGCAAATGGTGTTCATTGAAGGAGGCTGAACTGGTATATTTGATTTATAAATATATGAATCACTATTATTTGACTTTGTCTGAATATTTAGATGGAGTGCTTTTGTTAGTACGTAGTTGGCAAAAGCTGGGGGAGGTGTAAGAAAAATAAGGGCGTTTCGCAAGCAAGATGCAAACAAAGAATGTTCGTCCTATTGTAATATTCCAAGCTGTGAATGTCTACTATCATTATGGTACGCGTGACAGGTCGTAAGCTCCTCCGGCAGGAAAGTAGAGAATATTGATAAACAACGCACAAGGATCGAAGAAGAAGTATTTTTTTATTGAACTAGATATATGAAAGAATTTACAAAACTTGTTTAGCAAGTGCCAAAAAAAAGAAATACTTTTTACATGAAGAGTTCAATCAATTAATCACTATGATGCCAAAATTCTGTCAGGTCCTTCCAGAATAATGGGGCATTGAAAGTGAGAGTATGAGTCCACTATCCTCATCCGTATATCAAGATAAGTGAGAATTGCTGTCCTTCAGGAGCTAGTATAAAGGTTAATAATTTGATGGCGCTTGTGAAGCCATATCCACAAATGGAGGGAGAGCAGGGAGACCGTTGCACTCAACTTGCAAGCGGGTGCATCTTGCTCAGGAAATTCACGGAAACCTTGAGCGTAGTTCGCTTGTCAGAGCCTATTATTGTCCTACTTCTTATTTTATGGCAATTGCTTTGCAAAAACGAAGGACTTTAGTATGACCAAAAGTCATCCCCCTATTACTGGACTAAAATCTGCAACCCCTGCAAAATAATTTTGAGGACAAATTCAGTGAGTGTGAAACGTCAATAGTGGACTTAACCAATAAATACGATTAGATTAGTATGAAATAAAATGTGAAGAGATAATTAATGCAATCTTGAAGATGAGCTGACATCTAAATTAGACTATAGTTGAAAGATTAAAGAAATAAAATGACTCAATATCAAAAGATGATTACGAAAAATATATTTGTGATAAAATGGAAGTAATCGAAAGAAAATATGAGAAGACATAGGATTCAACGATCAAAATGGATATATAAAGAATATTTTCTAGCGCTCGCTTTTGAGGAACGTTTCAAGTATTTACAAAATTATACCCGGATATATGAATTTATAGAAAATTTTGAGTATGATGATAATTTACCGATGTTTAATTGCGAAAGAACGGTGTACTAGCTGACACTGAAAATCCTTCAAATTTTTATATAATCAATCTCCATGCTCAAGCGAAATCATTGAAGCAGACTAGAAAAGCCCAGGTTGTCGAAACTATTGGAAGCGGACTTGGATATTGCTCGAGTTACAAAAGGCTGACTGTAGAAATCTTTTCTTGTTCATATTCCTGAGAAGTAAATAAAGACCATCGGATTTTTATTAGAGTCTGCGATCTCTAGCACTCTTTAATGTAATCGAATTCTTAAGTAAAATGGTACAATAGAATGTGCCAGAAACCTTATGCCATTGTGAAAATTTATCGCATAACTACGTAGGAGCGAATGAGTAATCCAACGAGGGATTTTCTAAAGTAAAACACATGAGACTAATGTAATGCAGAAGCACAAGAACGCGTCGTATACGATGTTATCCATTATAAAGCTTAACTACCTATTAATTACCCTAACTTACTAAAGTACATAACGTGGGAAACGAGCCTACAAAGTTATTAATATCACTATGACATATATATACGTAATAATTCTAACTATAAAGTTCATGAGTAAAATCAACTAGAACTAAATATAAAATACAAAAGAACTTTTTAATTTTATGAACACTTAATATATTTACTATAATATAAAACATTGCCATATGTGATATAAAGTTATCAGATCAGTTAAAATATAATATTATAATAATATATATAATAATATATTTCTACTACTTAAAAAAAATCACTACACTCAACAACATACCAACTGGCGTTAGAAGCGTGGTATCACATTATGAGAGATGTATTATAGTATTCGATATAATATAATAGTTATAATATATCTACTAAGTATTACATCCATAACTCTATATATATAACGATTACTTGATATAAAGTTTTATTAATATAAATATTCCTTTATCTTATCATCAAAAATGCTACTTATTAATCACCAATATATTTATAGTTATATACTATATATATAATATATTAAGATAAATAGAATAATAAAAAATAATATAATGATATCTTCTAATCTCTACGTAAGGCCCGTATTCACCGCGTTAGACACAAAGTCTTGAAGTGTAACACGTTAGGGTCGAGTTGTGAATCTCATGGAAGATAGATAATGTTTAAAAGACAATGCTGTACGACGAAGGGTTATGTTTATTTTATCAGTTTTGTTCTTATCTTACGCACTTTGTACAGAGCTCATGAAGCCATCTTGATTGTGTCCTTACGCTTTTTATGCAAAAGATACGCTCGCAAGTATGGAACGTTCTTTAATGTGGCAACCAGTCTATTCTCGTGCTTATTATAATAATATTAACACTGCACAAGCAGACAATATAAAAGGTGTGGAGGACTCATATCTAGAGAGGGCAATAATATACTAAATAATTAATTTTTGTCCTATGAATCATCTCTAAGTGTATGATACTTCGGCACATATTCTTCTTAGTCACACATAGAATAACTTTAAAAGCTGAAAAGTCGAATATAATAAACCCTGAGAAGGTCGTTTATATATGTATAAGCTATAGGAAATGACTAAAGAAATATAGTAGTTAATTTATCATCTAGATAGCCTGTTGTTGAAACTTTCTATGAAAGACACTCACAATTAATCCCCCAAATTTGGCTGCCGCTTACCAATTATTTGATCGTAAGCAGATACGAAATAGGAAGTATTACAATCATATCATGAATATATTATTACGAGGACTTACAGAACAGCATAAGGGCTGTTGGATATGGAAATAATTAATATATTGTAATTAATGGAGATTTTCAGTTATATCCTTAGTTATATTTTTATTTTGTTTTTATCCTGCGTCAAATATTATAAGTGAGGTCGGAAAATATGACCTGACATCATAGAAAAAATTTTCTGAACTTTCAATACCTCCACCGAGTGATGTTCGGGCGAAATATCCTCTGTTGGGGTGTTAAATTTCCTTCCCGACAACACTTTTTTTGTTGAATTGAGTAACAAGAAAATACGCATAATTCACAACGTAGAGAAGATAATGAAATCTCATATCCACTGATCAATAGTGCATGTCAGAGAAGAGTAAGGAAATTTGTATGGTGAGGAAAGGACGAAAATATCATACTTATAACTATGGACGATATAGTGAATTACACTAATCACAATATACCGTCACATGATCCCTTTAAATGCATTTTTCCTATCTTCTTATCTTCATCAGGCGCACTTCAGATGCACCAAACTTTCACAACTCTTTATTTTATTTCACATCAACGTTTTTTTTCAGTTAGGATGCTAGATTTTTACAGACGTAAATATCACTCAAGCGCGTGTATCTTGCAACTATACTATGACTTATTGTTTTCTTTTGTTCTCACGAGCTGTGTTATATGAATTCCTCTGCCTACAATAAATTGCTTACACACAAGGTAAACTAGTCTCATATGAGTCGAGAGGGAATTGCGGAGCTATGTTGAGAGTTTATACCAATTAATCTTTACACATTGTCACTTTTAATTGTATGTACAGAGCACAGGACAAGATTTGGAGACTCTATGATAAGAGTCATAAATTGGTAACCAAACCTGAAGAATGACGTATGTGTTAAGGGAGATAATGAGTGGTCTTCAGACAGTATGTGAATACGGATAGCAACCCAAGACATACGATCGAAACTTTCAGTTCTGCTTCTCCCAAAGCAAAGATGCCCACCCTCCTGCGAATAAGTTACGAGATTCAGGACAAAGAGCAGAACAAGTATCACGTTTCGCTGACCATAAGAAAGAATCATTATTATAAGTTCGGATCTTTGTAATACACATACAGTAATAAGCTCTCAGATAATGATGTCTTATAGATGTATAAAAGACTTTGGAGCAGAAAATAAGACAAACGTTTGACTTCTTCAGATCACAGAAACAAATTACATCATTAATCATACATAAAATTAATAGAGAATGAATCCTAGCTATCAACTTATTTCTAAATTGTCTCTCTATGAGCAATTGATGCAAGTGAGATTTAGTCTAGCAAGACTATTGTATCTGACACCGACGTCATCTTTATGCAATGATGCTCTAAGTTGCCAAAGCAAGAATTGAATTATGATTTTTTTTTTTTGCGAAAGTGAATCCTTGCGTCATAATCACGCTCGTTTGCTCATGTATAAAGATGTTGCTATGTCATGTATCAAACACAATACAACTCTCTATCGAGCGTAACCTCTAATGAACTGTTTCTATATAATTACCAAGCATGGGACCAACTCGTCTTCAAGTACCCACCGTGGTAAAATGCAAAGAACAATCAAGATGATATGTCAATGTGATTATACAGAAGATGTTAACACTGAGGGTTGAATGAAGCATAACAATATATTATTTATCTATGTTGACCCTGAGCCTGCAGATGGAATAACTGTTCATAATTTTCTTTAAAACAAAAGTAAGTTTTGTCAACAGTTATTTTCCAAGTCAGGTTTCTAATATTCTGTCATTAAAGTTATAATGGCATGTGTACATTATTTATTAATAGTATGTAATGTAATAATCCACAAGATCAGTTCAGTCCCCACACCTAGTACTACAGATAGGCACTGTTGAGCTCGAGGATTAGTCTCGTTGTGAGCTTTATACCAATTGATAGTGGTAGATTTTAAGTTATATATATATATTTAACTCACGAACATGTATTCTTCAGGCGGATTATATGGTTATAACGCTCACCCTACCCATATGAGAACCGTTGTGTTCTTTTCAAGAAGCGATTTTTTGATAAGTGGTACCAAAACATGTTCACATATTGTCTCTCCGAAGACAAAACAGAAAGAGCTGTACAACAGGCAGTGAGAGTGCCTTTGCGAGCTCAACGTTTACGGCCTGTATGCGAAACTCATTCAACGCCTAACATACACTAGATTTAATTAATTACATCCGCCATATGTTCTCTAGAAATAATCATTCACATTGTCCTATCTCCGTTCCAAAACTCCCGTTTTCATCATCAAAAACTCTGATATTAAGTATTGTAAAGCTGTCCGTTCACTACCTCTCCCCCAAGAAATAGTACAACCTACCCTCGCAAAGTATTTTAAACCACTTTCCTTGGGGTTTTTCAAACACTTTAATATATTTGGATGGGGTTCAACAAACGAATGTTTAGAGGTGGCCGTACGGTCCAGGATAATGGTGTTAGAATTGATTGGAGCAAATCTGCTGCAGATGAGTGTGACTGGGTGCTTCTAACCTATTATACTGTTCGCGAATATAATTTTGTCGGTTTCTTTGAGGCAGTATGCTTTGTGCATGAGTATCTTATGAGCAAGATTGAAAGTGGCTTATCGTATGTGATTTGGCTCAACCGCGTGTCGTTTGATACAAAAAGGATAGTGGATTTTGAAGTAACACGATAAGATGATAATTGAGTTATACGGTTTCCGTCGAGTGAGAGGGATAGGCCTCTCAGCTGCTAACCAAGTTCATGTTTGATTTGATGAAACGGTGTTATCAACTCGCAATTACAAAGTAGGCTCTGTCAAGTTTACTTACTTTCTCTGACATGTGTCTCCGTTTGCGCTAGAGCGTAGGAACGGATGATGCAGAGTGTAGTAGGAGTTGTGAGATGGCAGGAAGGTGGCTGGTGCAATTAAATCGTTGGTGAATGTAAATGGACTAAGTGGAGTGCGTTAGAGTCTTGCATGAGGGTATGTTGTTACCACAACACAACCTCCCTAGTATCTTATTTGTCATCAGTACTTCGTTCGTTATGTTGATCGTATCCTTTAGTGGTATCGTGGAAATAAGTCTTTCCAGTCTCAGAAGTAAAACAAGATCTAACTCTCAATATGTGTTTGTGCAAGCAATAATGGGACAATTCGATATAAGGTGGCGTTGTCGTAGATCGTGGAAGCGATATATTAGACAAATAAATAAAAAGAAGTAATAAATAAATATCCACTTTTGCAAGATGTAGAGAAGAGTCACAACCACGAGAGATAAGTAATGAAAGTAATGGTTGAAGTGTTTGGCTCCATGGTGGATACGAGCAAATGGTTGTTATGAACCATATAGTCGACGGTTGTTAACCGCGGCAAATGGACGTCCACTTGAGTTGGATGAAAGCGTGTGTTGTGCGTGATATCCGACGCCCGGACTGGGTAGTGAAAGCCGAAAATAAGTTGTGTTATGTTGAGTCCTTACTGGGGAAAAATGCTAGTCATACTGCTAGCAGTAAGAAAAATGTTGATAGTTATTTGCAGGCGAGAAAGAAAGAGGGTCTTTGTAATACTCGGCATACGTTGTGAATAGAGACAATTAGAAAGAGCATATGAGACGCGAGTGTTTGGTACATATTTAGGGGGAATGTGGTTGCCATCGCTTTGCGTTCTTTCCGGTATGGGCGCCGAGTGGTGGAAGATTCAACTCCATAGCGCTCCATATGAACGAGAAAAACTTAATACATCAAATAAGACTTGTCGAGCGTATCACGGCTTCTTTCGTAAATCGCCGCTCGTGAACATATCAGGGCCTCTTGTTTTCTCTCTTATATATAATAGCGCAAGTGAGCCCCTTGCTTACTAATTAATAAATGGTACAGAGGGGGGCGGCGCTAAGGCCCATGTGTGTCTTTCCTTACTTACCGAGGAATCTATTATGTCATACTCTCCTAACTGAGCATTTTCGTTATTCGCGAGGAAGCAGCTGTAAATCTAGAGAACTTACGGAGTCTCTACAAATCTTGGGTAAAACAAGAGGCATGACGCGAAAGATAGAAGAAATAGTAAACGCAATATCACTCACTTACATCTCTTTTATTTATATAATATAATATATATATATAAGTATATATAATATATATCAATACTTATAACTATATAATATATATATATATATACGTAATATATCGCTTCGACTCGTTGTACATATAATAGATCATAGGGTATTGCCTATAGTATACAGTTAACTTTACTCATTAACCAGAATATATCTAGTATTGATGAATATATATTGGTAGAACATCTATAGGAACTTTATTTAGATTTATAACTGACACAATAATATATATGAACCCCCATATACGGTTATATATATATAATATATATATATTACTCTAAACTATCAATACCTATATGTATTATATAAACTATCATTTTCTATAAATGGAATCAATTCTATATGTTAGCTTTTACTATCTGTCTTTTTCCTTATAGACTTATAATTTTAAAAATTATCCTGAATACCTCCTCTCTTCAGGTCCTCCATCTGCGGTCACACCTCAGATTGCGCTAGCTTGGTTAGGTGGGTTGCCCCCATTAGTTTTTTATTATTATTGGATTTATTTTAATGAGAGGACAGCCAGTGAATATGTAGCTTATCTAAAAAAAAAAAAAATATGATATATACTATATATAAGATATATTATGATATATATATATATATATATATATATATATATATATGATATATATATATACTAGATATATATATATAATATAATTAAACTTATACGATATATATATATATATATATATTATATAATATATATATATATATATATATATAATTCTTTCTTTCTTTCTTCACCTTCCTCTTTGCCCCAAGATTGGGGGGTAAGGTGCCTGTAAAGCATGGCGGGGAAAAGAACGCAGTAAGGAGAAGCATGACTAAACGTAGAAAAGGAAAGCCTCAGCCTTACCGCCCCCCTCTGTACCATTAATTAAGTAGAGCTCGTCACAGACAGAAAATGCCCACCCCTCAGGAGGCATCATAGACCCGCGCGCGAACCGTAGGACCCCGAACTATGGTAAATGTCTGTCAATGTAAGGGTCATACCCCCCTGGCCCAGGTGGGCCGACACCATGCCCGCCATTAAACGACCCCGCCATGTTCTCAGGTCGCTATTCATGCTACCTTTATTTCGCCTCTGCATACCTCCGACTAGACATTTCTCTCCTTCAGGAATTCGTTCACCGACTCATCCACTTTCTCTTTCGTACTCCACCGGGTCGGTTTCCCACACACTCCTTTCCACTCTACATCGCCTTACCAAGCCGACTTTCATTCCATCCTTTCCACATGACCAAACCATCTCAACATAACTTTCAATTTCAAACTGCTCATTTACCCCTTTCTTCCCAGCACACAACTCCTCTCTAATACGTTATATTTTTCATATTTTTTTTGACATACTGATAATTAATTAAATATTACCTTTTTTGAAACCTTCTTCTTTTATATCTTTTCTTGTTTTTTTTTATTCGATGTTCTTTCTTCTTTTCTTTTCTTGTTTTTTCGTGTATCATTATTTTAGACCATCTCCGACATGGTTATCCTCCAGGAGAATACCTTTGTGTGGCGAGAAATAAACTTAACCCCTTGCCAAGCCTTGTGCCTTTGGGATAGCAAATATTACACTCTGTATAAAATCAATTCCTAAAATCAGACGATTATCTGTTGTGTATAATATTAACACTTAAGCGAAGTGTTCATTATTTAGTTTGCTATTATATATATATTCATTATTCCAATAGAACACATAGTCGTCACTATAGCCTAACTGATTAATATAGTTCAATAAATAAGTGAATAGGGTTTTTGATAACTAATAACATATTGATTTTTGCTTGTAATGAACTCTATAGACCTCAGCGGCACTATACTATGCTAATGACTTAATAGTCCTCTCATCTTATAACATTTCACTAAATAGTATCACGATTTATAATTATGCATATAATAGACCTAATAACCTAAACTTATGCTATTAATCCCTGCTCATGTAGAAACCATAGCAGAAAACTTAAAACGACTATACACACATAATAATATCTCTACTAACCTGACACAGTTCCTTAACTAATAGGATACCATACCTCCGACCGGATAATACATCTTCTAAGCATACCCTTCTATTTCCATAGGTAAGTCCAGAAAAAATTAAAATCATCATATGACCTCCAAATTTTACTTGGAGCAATAATTCACTATTGCATTGAATATCCAATAGAGTCTGGAGTGATCTTATTAATTTATCTTGCCTAGCTAACAATAAATAAGGATTGCGTGTGTCTTAAACATACTTTTTATGTTTATTTGCCTTATTTTCGATTAAAATTTAGCTAACAGAGAAAAATTTTACTACTACACTGAGGCGACCCTGAGTTTCTCCCTGCGAGGGGGAGCACACCGACCCTTGTCCTCCCGTGTGGGGAGGGCAAGTCCCACCCCGAGTGTTCTGTATAAAAGCACTCACGGAACTTTTAATAATACTCAATGTCTTATGGACGACTTGTATATATATATTTCAAACCTCACCTATACATATAACTTTAAGTTTATACTCATTTTAACTATTTAAACCTAACTAGCTATATATATATAGTACTTTTAGTATATATATATTATATCTTATGTTATAATATATAGTATTATATACTATAATATATCTGCCTATAATTATAAACTCTTATATTCTACATATCTCTCATATAGTGATTAACATCTATCAAACTTACTCTTCAGCACTCGCTCCATAACTATATATAACAATATATATATATTACTACTATAAATTTAAATTATATGTATAATATAAATATATAATATAATAAGTATAAATATATATATATATACTAGATATATAATTATACCTCCAGCAGGTAATCCATATATAATTCTATTTTCTAAAATTTAAAACGTAATATATAGATTATATGTAAGTAAATATACTATATATAGTATATAGTATAAATTAGAATAATATATATATTATATTATATTATATATATATATATATACTATATAATATATAATATATATATATATATATATATTATATATATATATTATAGTTATTTAAGATATATATATTTAAATATATATATATATATATATATATATATATATATATATAATATATATATATATATATATATATAGTATATAGTATATATTATGTATATATAATATAGTATATATATATTTTATATATATTATTATATATATATAGTATATATATATAGTAATATTTATATACTATATATATTATATATATAGTATATTAGTAATATATATATATAATATATATTATAATATATTATATATATGACATATTATATATATATATATATATTAGTATATAGTTATATATATAATATATATAAGTATATATATATATAGTATATTATATATATATAGAATATATATATATATATATATATTATATATATTTTATATATATACTACTACTATATATATATAGTAGTATATATAGCACGATATATATATATCCATATATAATATATATTAGTATATTATAATATAATATTATCTATATATATATATATATTATATATACTCATATTACTATATAATATATATAGATCACATGATTTATATATATATTATAGTACTATTATATTATATAATATTATTCTATTATCTAAATATATATAATATATATACTATATATTATATTATAGTATATTATACTATTACATACATATATTAAATTATATATATATATATATATATATATATATATGATATATTATAATATATATATATATATATAATATAATAGTACTATATTATATATATAATTATAATTATACCTTATAATACTATATATATATTATTGTATATATATATATATATATATAGCAGTAGTAATAATTTCAATAATTATTATTATACTACTAACAACGACAGGAATAATAGCAATATATATTAGCACACAAATATATATAATATATTATATACTATATATAGTATTTATATATATGATATATATAATTATATTATCGTTATTATATATATATATATATATATATATTTATATATATATATATACTTATATATATAAGCGCATATAATATATATAAATAATATCTTTATTAGTATATATTATTATATATATATATATATATATATACTTATATATATATATAATATATATATATATATATATATATATATCTTATAATTATACTACTATCATATATTATATATATATATATATATATATATATAAATATAGCTATATAGTTATTATATCCATATTATATATATGTTTTTGCATTAAAATAAATAAAAAGAATACATATATATATTAGTACGAATATATAATATTATATATATATATATATATTATTATATAGTACTAATATGATATATATATATATAATATTATATATATATTATAATAGTATAATATATACTTATATATAAAATATATATTTATAATATATTAATATGTATATATAATATATATATGTATATATTATAATATTATATGTATATATAATATAATATACTATTATATATATATATATAATTAATAGTATATATGTAGTATCTTATATTATATATATATATATAGTATAGTTATTAATATCCATATCTATATATGTATATATATATATATGTATTACATATATTATTATTAGTTACAGGATTATGTATAGAGTATTATATATATATCTTATATTATACTATATTAAACTATATATAATATATATATATATCTATATATATAATCTATATATTCAGTGGAGTACCCTGGAAGAATACACTTGGGTAGGCAGAGTTTTATATATATATATATGCTATATATATTATACTATATACAGTATATATATTAATATATTTATATTATATATAATATATATAATAATATATATTATTATATATAATATATTGACTACTGAGACATATATCTTCAAACATATCACTAAACTGAAACATTAAAAATATTTAAATAATTATAATACGATTAACCTATTTAATTTGTATGAAAAGCTTTGTTTACAATTATATTTTACGTGCAAATACTTAATTTTAATCACATTCCAATTGAGTAATTTTCTTAGGCCTAATCATTTTTTTTAAAATAAAGCTGTGGTTTTATAATACTAAAGTTTTTAAAGCGTTTTTTTCTTTCTATCTCCACATCTACACTTTTAAACTTGATTGTCATCATTTAAATTATTTTTATTTATAATAATGCCTCAAAATAGATTTTATTAAATTAAGAGTTATATAAAATTAATATTCAAAATAGCAAGACCAATCAGACACAGTAGCGTACATAGATCACGATACAAAATTCCACAAACTTGCACACAAGCCACACATTTCGTACAAATTTACGGGAAGAGAAGAAAGGTTCATATATTTTTGATTATAGGTAGGACAGACTAGCCCGCTTCTTTATAAGTTGACGTAAAAAATCGTCATTCGTCCGTTCGTCCGCCCTGTGCAAAGAATTTTACTTCTAAAGATCAGAGTAGGTCGCGAGAATCTGTTTCATGTTTGGTAATACCAATAGGCTAATATCAAAAACCCATGTTTCTTTGATTTTTGGTCCAATGAAGCTTCTTATTTTAACTTTTATATAAAGTTTAAATATTTAATATACCTGTTAACCATTTAATTTCAATTATGTAAAACCTAAAAAATATTGGGTAGAAGCTACCTACCCGGCCTACCCTATATATAGCCCCTATATCATATATATACTATATATAATATATTATATATATATATATATATATATATTATTATATATATAGGATTATATGATATATATATATATATATTAATATATATATATATTATTTAATATATATACTAATAATATTATATAATATTATATACATATTATTATATGATAATAATATATAATATAATACTATTATATATATATAATACTTATAATATATATATTATAATACTATATATTAGTATGAATATATATATAATATATATTATACTATATATATTTATTTATATATTACTATATATATACAAATATATATATATATATATATTATATATATATTATATATACTATATATATATTAGTATATAACTAATATATATATCTAATATATATATATATATATATATATATATGTATATATAGTTTGTATGTGTGTATTTAAGTTCTGTAGTTAATTTTGGTTTTCTCAATTAGTTATGAGGCTTCCTTTTTGTAAAGATTCTCAGCAATATCTGTTCCAAAATTACGTTTTCCTTCTTCTCTTATTTCTTTTCCTTCCCCTCTGAGCGAAGGCAAGAGAAAACAAAGCGGGCTTATCTAAATAAATTTATTGGCTTTTAAGGCGCTATTAAAGCAAGGTGTAAAACGAGTTGAGTCTTAAGGTTTGCGCCTAATTGCAGCAAGCACCTTTTTTATTAGCATTTTTCCTACTTCCAAACTTTGCTCCATACGAGCGAAAAGCAAGGTGCTAAATATCGCTTTTTTCGTATTTAGCGATTTTTAACGACTTTTTTTTTTCCTCTTCACTGATTTTTCTTTATTTTATTATTAAATAGGATAATTTCTTTTTCTCCTTTTTTTTCTAGTTGTTTCTATGCTTTCTAATAAGTATTTTGCACATGCAGTTTATTTACAAAAAGAGAAATGAATCTGTTATTTTCCAGTTCTGTCTAAATTTAATTTCATAATAAATATCACATTTATAATTTAGAAAATCCAATATCGAGGCTTTATATATATGAGACTTAATTACGAATAAAACTTGCTCTTATAACGTAGCTGAAATATAAAAAGTTGAAGAGAAAAGTTATAAACTTAAATAAAATTATTATCATCAGAGAATTTTCAAATTTAACAAACAGATGGGGATGAAGAAAAGAAATAATTCCGGAGAAGGAAGAGGTGGATGAATCGGAGAAAGGAATAGAAGTTAAGGTAGAAAGAAAGAAAGAGAGAGAGAGAGAGAGAGAGAGAGAGAGAGAGAGAGAAATTGTATGTGTGTGTGTGGGTGGGTGTTTGGGTGGGTGTTTGGATGGATGTTTGTGTGTGTGTGGGTGGGTGTGTGTGTGGGTGTGTGTGTGTGTGTGTGTGTGTGAGAGAGAGAGAGAGAGAGAGAGAGAGAGAGAGAGTATTATAGATAAAAAATTAAAAAATGTAAACCCTATACCTAAATGTAAAGAATAATATATTCTATTAACCATATATCTATCTAGTCCATTTACAGTTTTGATTTAGTAAAAATTTAATGAAGATAAAATTTAATATAAACCATTTTGTGAGTAGAAAGTTTTCTATAAGAAGGGATCAGATATTTCTTCCCCCCTGATTAACTCTTCATTCTTCCAAGATGTTTGTAAGAAATCTACTTAAGAGAACCTTTTCAAAACAATGGAACATAGATTATAGATAGATTATAGATTATAGATTATAGATATAGATTATATATATTAAACTAATTGCAGCTATCGTGGCTCAAGCGGCAGAGAGACACAGTCGGATGGCAAGGGCGCGGGTTTGATTCCTATTTCGGATCCTAGGTAGAAATTACCTAGAGAAGTTCACCTCCTAGAATAGTTCTATGCCCTTGAGGTGTAAACTTTCATTAAAAAAAAAATTAATATATTGAAAGTAATTTTATATTTAACAATTGGTTTCCTCATCATTATTCTAGATTTATATTTAACAATTGTTTGCGGATCATTATTTATTTTTCCCCGACTGCTTAGACATAGAACTGGCTGTACTAATAATCCACGCCTGTAACAATATATATATATATATATATATATATATATATATATATATATATATATATGTGACCCGCCATAATATGTAACAACGCCAGCAGTAGCAATATGCTAATGTAGCGGCAACAACAACATATGTATATATATATAACCTTCATATCGCTTCTTAACACTTTCTTTATTGTAATAGTACTGATAACAACTGACATACTCTTCTAACCATCTGTATGTATGTAGCAGCAGTAATATATAACCAATAACCCAATAACCAACCATATATATATATAACAACAATAATATTTTGTGTAATACTATGACTTAAATTTAAATTTAAAAAAAAGTGTTTAGCCATAACTAGCGCCATGTAATATCAGCCAGCGCCAATAACTTACATAACAAAACAACATAATATAACGATATACATAATAACATATATAACAAGCCATACATAACAAAAGGAAAAATATACTAACAGCAGCTATGCCAGCCAGCCAGCAACCAACCATAGCCAACCAGCAACCATCAACAATAGCCATATGTACATGTGCCAGTATGCTGCTGTAGCCAACTGGCCAGCCCAGCCAGCATGGCCTTAGCAGCGCTCATCAGCCTGTAGCCAGCCAGCAACCAGCAATAGCCAGCCAGCCAGCTGTAGCCAACTGCCAGCCAGCGGCAGCAGCAGCAGCTGTAGCCTTTGGCCATGCAGTAGCCAGCCGATTTGTAGCATATGTTTGCTGCCTTGCTGCGCAGCCAGCTCGCGCTATGGCTGCAACAACAACAGCAGCTGCTCTTTGCTGGCTGCACTCGCCAGCCAGCCAGCCAGCCATCATATATATTTATATTATATATATTTCCACTATTTCAGTTTACAAAATAAATTATAGTTTGGAGTTAATTTTTTATCTCATTATTATATAAGTTTGCAGGATTTCAGATTAAAAAATAATTTACAGTTAATAGTTCATTCTTTTCTCATTATAATATAGGTTTCCAGCAGGGCTGTGGTTTAAACCAACATGGGTTTTTTTTTGTTTAAACCAGTTAAAAAAAACATTGTATTTTTTTGGTTTTATGTTTTTTATATTTTGGTTTTTGCTTTTCTAATAACCATTTAAACATTGTTTTAGCCCACCCTGGTTTCCATTATTTCATTTTACCTAATAATTTACAGTTGACATTTAATTCTCTTCCCATTATGATATAGGCTTCTGGTATATTAAATTACAAAAAAAAATTACAGTTTACAGGTAATTCAATCTAAAAATAAAATAACTTGTTATTAATTTACAGAAAAAAACAGTTTACAGATAATTCAGTCTGATAATAAAATATCTTGTTATTAATTTACAGAAAATTACAGTTAACAGGTAATTCAATCTGATAATAAAATATCTTGTTATTAATTTACAGAAAATTACAGTTTACAGGTAATTGAATTTAATAATAAAATATCTTGCTGACTAAACTAAATGGCAAAAGGGCTTAACAACAAAAGCTCTCACATAGCAACATCCTTCGACTCACTTCTGCAATGAAAAAAACATTTTAATTAAATTTTTGAATATAATAATCAATATTAATTCAATTAAGTATTTGAGATTTAAATATTTATTCTTCAATAAATTCAATATTCAGTATCATTACTTAACAATAAAAAAAAAGTACAATTCAAACTTTTCTATTAGGAAAAGCAGAAAATGAAATAATAATACTAAATAGAATTAGCTAAATATAATTAGTATTGAATTTTTTAAAAAAATTATATTAATAAGTCAATCAGTGCACAACCAGCAGCATGATCTTAAACTATTAATTTTCATGTAAACATTCACATTTTGGAACACTCACACACACACACACATACACACACACACACACTTTTTTTTTCTAAACACACATTAATATATATATATATATATATATATATATATATATATATATATATATATATATATATATATATATATATATATATATATATGTATATATATGCGTGAGAAATATGTATATATATCAATATGTATCAATATATATATATATAATATATATATATATCTTCTTCATATATGCTGTATATATATCTTCTTGCTGCTCTTTGTACTAATATATGTAATTATATGTAATATGCTCAGTAATATAGTATATATACCAATATCATATATGTAACAATATAACGCTGTAGCTTATATATGCCGCCTGTATATGCATATATATATATGCTGCTATATATATATATTAACAACAACATGCTGCGCTGCTATATAACTGCTCAATTAGTATGCTGCTGTATATATACTTATGCTGTATAATATCTGAGTGCTGTATATCGCTGCTCAGCTATATAGCTATATAAATATATATATGCTGTGCTCTCATAACACTATATATATATATATAATACTGACCTACTAAAGAGTTTGCGGCAAAACATTTGAGAGGTCATTTTATGGGTAACTTGTTGCTGATTCCGAATATGACCTCCGTTTTCTAGATTACGGCTCTAGATTTTTGAGATACAGGTTGATTCACAGAAAGCGTGTAACAACAATTTATGCTGGGTTGTAACGTAATTCTACACAATAAAAACACGAAATATATATATCAAATTGTTAATGGTAAGTAAATAAAAAATGCTTTAATAGGTCAAACATTCAATTCAGTACAGTGAAATCACAATCTCAATTAATGCATTACAAATCGCCGTCTATATGATTGTCTTCTGTGTGCAGAATGTGGGCAATCACGTTGAAACCAACAATAGTCTGCCATCAAATGTGGTATCCCATCTTCCTTGGTATCTTTCTTCCATCACCTTGATATCTTGATGGAACCTCTCCCCTTGTTCCTCACTATAACATCCTAGATTATCCGGAAACCGATCTAAGTGACTATGTAGAAAGTGAACTTTTATGCTCATATTAGCATTCAAATTTTTGAAGTCTGAAAGCATTTTCTGTATGAGTTCTACATAGTTGGCAGATTTATGGTTGCCCAAAAAGTTCTGAACAACCAAGAGCAAAACTTTCCAGGCAGATGCTTCAATATCAGTCATGGTATAAATTGTCATCCTTGATGATTTGGCGGATTTGAGGGCTAAAGATTCCAGCTTTTGAGTTTCTCCATACTCAACCCTGGAAAAAATCTGCAAATATATTTGAAACATTCACCATCTTTTGTCTAGGGCCCTAACAAATTGCTTCATCAGTCCTAGTTTGATGTGGAGTGGTGGGAAAATAATTTTTCCCGTGTCAACCAGTGGCTCGTTAATGATATTTGATGCACCTACAGTCATATTTTCCCTAGCAGGCCATACAACTTTTTCCCCAGTGGTCTTCTTTAGCCCTACTATCCCACAAGCATATGAAACAAGGGTACTTTGTATATCCGCTTTATTGCCAAAGTAAGATGTTGACCATCTTCAAATCAAAGCATATAGACCACTTGTTCCACCAATGCCACAGCTACCAACAAGATCACATTAAAATATTTTCATCTTCCTCTTTCAGTTTTGTTGAGTGACCTGTTGGAATCGATCGTAACTATTGCCATTGTACAATAAAACACATAAAACACACTTTAAGTTGAACTATCCATAAACAATCCCCAATCTTCTGGTCGGTATTTAGGAATAACCCCATTTGGAGTAGGAGTCCGGGGATGTTCCTACAGTATACTAGGTCTTCTTCTTCAAAAAGAAATATGGAAAGAAAGAACACAATCTTGTCTGATAAAAAGTTATTTTACATTCATGAGACAGTTCTTTTCACTTGGTCTAGATGCTAAAAACTCAGAATCTTGCTTGAGACTTAACTCTCGTACTAAATCATTGATCTCTTCCTGGAGAACTGTTGCTGTGTAGAAATACTTTCACTACCACTATCTGCGTTGTGCACACAAATCTGGATATCTTCTTCTCCAGACAATGCTAGGTCTGGGAGTGTAGTGAACACCGGGATGGGGACATCGTCGGGTTGTGGTACAGGACGCCTTGCTGATTCCAAATCGGATACTCAAATTACGTTTCTTGTAACGATTAATACCTTTCACATTAACAAACAAAAATAACAGTCACTGTGGTGATTCTTTGGCTCCCGCCATACCATAGGCACACCAAATTTTAAACCTTTTCTTCGTCCATTTTTCCACTGACGTAGATTTTCGACACACGTTTTACCCAGACCATATGGGAGCTGGGCTTTATCTTGGTCTCCAGTTTACCATTCAAAGTACATGCCAGACATGCTTGCTTCACAAGTTAGTAATATTTTCTTCTTTTGGTTCTCCCTGGCAATATTCTACAGATGTAGCAAGAACCCATTGGAGTTATTCTAAACAGGCTCTTCGTGAAGTACTCATAGTGTTCTGAAAATAGAAAAAAATAAAGTATATATAAAGGTAAGCCCCTTAAGAAGAAACAAAACGATATTACTGTAAAATATGCATTAAAAAAGATATTTGTATAAGAGTATATCTGGAACACCCTGTACCTCAAGAACTAGAGCCAATCTTGGAAAACTAATGTTTTCTTTGTCATTCTCATCTACATTTACGAAATTGTGGTACACTTTTACATTTCAGAGGTTCTTTACTACGTCTTTCCCGTGTTTTATTTTGTGTATATTGTTTTTATTCATCCTTAAAACCCTGTAAGGACCAGAGTATCTCTCAACTTTTATACTTAAATTGGATGGTTGATTTTTCACTAGAACAAAATTAGCTTTAAACAGATCCATTGGAACAAAAATGTTTTTATTCTTATAGACCGAGTGAGGCGCAAGAGACTGGCGTATTAGAACAATTAATTTTTTTAAATAAGCTTTGTGATTTATTGTGTCACTATGAGGCTCGTTTGGCCGCAAACTATTGGACACTGCCAAGTTCTGGCCGATCATCAATAAAGTCGGTGTAACACCTTCGGCGTTTATAGGACATGCAACGCAAGCTCATTATTAAAGTGCTATTCATTCTCTCGCATAATCAGTTCGAATTTTCGCTATACGATGAGGTCGTGACGTGGTCTATACCGAGCAAAGATTTTGAAACTTTTCTGACACTTCTTTATATCTTCCGAATTCCTAAGTGGTCATTCTAGCTGCTTTGTTTCGCTTACACATGTCACAATACTTTATTTATATACTCCCTTACACGGCTATGCATATTCTTAAACATAAAATCACCCCTGATAACTATCAGAGTTTGCTTAACTCCCAAATAGTTTTGTGTATGAATCTTCGCGATTATATAGTCGATTATATTCTCAAGAACGACTCTTATTGCGATTTTAGTCGATATATCGACTGCCAGAGTTATCACCTTATCTATCTATATATAAACTCTTTGTGACAAGCTTTAAGCGTTGAAGACGCCTTTCCCCGCAAGGGATCATTACTGAACGTATCAGAATTTTGTTCGGCACTTAACTTTAGAAAATCAATTTATCTAGTAAATTTATCGATAATATCCTTCATACCTCCACCCCCGTATTAAATTATTAAATTTACAAAATAATTATCATTTAAATTATTATTATTATTATTATTATTATTATTATTATTATTATTATTATTATTATTATTATTATTATTATTATTATTATTATTATTATTATTATTATTATTATTATTATTATTATATTATTATTATTATTATTATTATTATTATTATTATTATTATTATTATTATTATTATTATTATTATTATTATTATATTTATTATTTTTATTATTAACCATCTCATTCTCCTTACTGATTCTCTTGGAAATTTCAAACCCGTTTTTCTTTCTCATTTCAGAGCTCTGAGGCGATGAAGAAATGGCCACCCAGGAGCATTTAGATTTATCTCCCCGCTAAACTCTTCCTCCTTGGACTTTGGAGTTTTGGGCGTGGCTTGAGTTTATACTTAAATTGATGCTGTTTCCTCACTGAATAGAGAGGATTCCCATAGGAACTCACTTAGAAAGTTCAATTTTGGTACGTTGTTTTCCTCCGATTTATGGTATTCTATCGTCTCACATGGTCTATGTTCTTTTAACTCATCTTAATAATTTAATTTTGTTTTGTTTTTTGTTTTTTTTTGCTTTTGCAATAAGCTTTCACTCTAAATCAAAACCATTAATTAAATTTAATAATCTTAATTCTCGAGAGTTATGAATATTATCTATATTTTATTTTTTATAGTTGGGGATCACAATACTATTACTCGTAAAAACCGTCAACTTTTTGTTGTCTACTAAATGTGCATATTTTTCTAAACTTTTCGCTTTGCAAAAAAATTAAAATGTGATTAAGCTCTCTTTCTGAATCATTTAATGCCGTGCTATTCATCAGTGCATTTGTCATTGTAATATCACTTACTTTCAAGTACGGACAGAATTCAGTCTCGTCGTTGGGATAAGGTAACAAAGCGGATCTCGCTATTACAAATTTACCTTCGGTGAAAGCACGTTCTGTTTAGGCCTCCCACATTATTTTCTTTGTTGAAGCAAGCTTCTTTTTTCATAAGTTTGTTAAGGGGCGCAAAACGCTGGCCGCGTCTGCAACCATGCAACGGAAGAAGTTAAAAATCTCTAAGAACCCTCTGAGCTGTTTTGTATTGGTTGGTTCATATACCTAAACCTCGCGAAAACTTCTTTCAATAATGTAATATGCCCCTTTATTGTTGCAGTTGCTATGAGGGCATTGTTGAAATAAACATATAAGTTTTTAATGTCTCCAAGTAGGATCGACATCCATTCTTGGTAACAACAAGTAGAGTTTTTATGGACCTGTATTAGGTAATTGAAACTGTAACTGCCGAACGGATGTGATCGTGAAATACCTTTGAGTGGCTTCATCTACAGAAATATTATAATAAGCTTGAATTAAATCCAGCTTGGAAAGGAATTTGCAACCTTGCAATTGAATAATGATGTCCTTGATTTTTGTATGTAAAATTGTCTGAAATTGACCTTTGATTCAGCAGCCTCGGGTCATACCAACCGGACTCCTCCATCTTGCTTTGGTGATAATGATACGGGGAATGCCCATTCGCTGTTTGCTTGGCGAATTACTCTTGTCTCAAATAACTTATTTATTTCATTTTTCTCACTTTCATAAAGCTGGAGCGAAATTTGTCGGTTCTTTAATTTTATAGGATCTCTACTCACATCAACTCTATAAGGATAATTTTCACCTATTTCTAAGAGAATTCTCTCAGACAATGGACAACTTTCGCTTCCCCCCCCCATCCCCATCCTTTGCTTTTGA
>JABUQX010073870.1:0-12500 GCA_015478945.1 Trachelipus rathkii | reverse complement strand
GGTACACCACAACAATTAGTTCGAAGCTAGTTAGGGGCGCCCTTGGAAGACTAACTTTCTGAATTATTTCTCGAATTTGCCTAATTGGGACAGTTGAAAAATAAGGTTGTTTTAATTCCTCAAAAACTCAGTTCATGTCTAGTATTTCTACATCGACAAGGTAATCTTCCTCACATCCTTAACCAGTCTTCATCGAAACATAGCAAAGTCACGCTCATATGTCGCTTAAGTTTTCTTGCGTTGTCTTTTTACTCGTGCTTTAATTTATGGAAAGGAGGTCACATAACTCTTTACCTCTCTCTGCTCATTGCTCTCTCTCTTCTCTCCTCTCTCTCTCTCTCGGTCTCTCTCTCTCTCTCTCTCTCTCATTCATCTTTCTTCTTCTTCTCTACATCATTACCCTCTTTTATAACAAATTCATCATTTTCTTCTCTCTCTCTTCTCTCTCTCTCTCTCTCTCTCTGCTCTTCTCTATCTCTCTCTCTCTTCTCTGCTTTCCTGTCTCTCTCGGTGCTCTCTCTCTCTCTCTCTCTCTCTCTCTCCTCTGCTCAGATTGGGTATTCTGAGGCTCCTTCAGAATTTCTTGTACGCCACTCATTTGCGAGCATTTATAAGGGTCGCCTTCACCTCTGTATTGACGCTGTGCCTGTTGCACATCGTGGAGGTGGTTGCGACTGATAGAGGTCTAATTGGCCAAAGGTGAAGGTCTCAGCGAATTGTTCGTCTTAGTAACTCTCCTGCCTCAATAAACTTCATGTCCAATATACTCTTTCCTAACCCGCAGAATTGTTGCATCACCACTCTAGTCAATGTCGTTATGCACGCGGAAACCGGATTTGTTCTGAGAACTTAGTCGGGCATACCTACTCCTCCTTCATTGAAAATGGTTCTTTCGAACACTCTATGCTAAACATATCTAGATCATTATCTTCTTTATTCAACTACAACTGCCCTAGCACTTAACGCGCTATGCTCAAACTTCGTTAGTCTACTGGTAAAGTCTGAAGCATACTTCTTTATCTATTTTGCCAAATCTTCTGTGGCACTGTTGATAGGTCTATTCGACTTTACCACAGGAGATGCTATATATCATTATAGGGTATACTCAGTATATACTAGTATTACTAAAATCTATTAATATACTCTATATATATATTATATATATTAATATATATATATATTATATAATATATATATTAGATATATATACTATATAGTTAGACCAGCGCTAGCTGTGCAGTATACCAATACTGACGGTTTTTGAAATTTGGTAAGACAATATAAATTTTAAAGAAAGGGAAAGTTAAATATATATATATATATAATATATATATATATATATATATATTATATAGTATAACATATAATAATATATATTATATATATATATATATATATATTTTATACTATATATATATATATATATATATATATATATATATATAATATATATATATATATATATATTTTTTTTATGTTTATTTCTATTATATATATAATATATATATATATATACTATAATATATATATATAATATATAATATATATATATAGTATATATAAATAATATAATAGATATATATACTATATATATATATATATATATATATAATATTATATATATATATATATATAGTATATCATATATAATATATATATAATATATATATAAATTATATATATATATATATTTGTTTTGTGTAGTTAGCCATTTAACTGGCTATTAAAAAAAATAGTTGTAAAAATTGATGACATCCTTGTTACTAATGTATATGATTACCGACATTTACTTAGAAATTTTTGGAATCCAAGCCCTGATTCATTTAAATGGTTATTTATCCATAGGGAACCACTTCATAGCCCTATTCTAGGAGGGGAACTTCACTAGGTAATTTCTACCTAGGATCCGGACTAGAGATCGAACCTGGGCCCTTACCATGCGACTATGTCGCTCTACCGATTGAACCACGGTATAGTTGGGATGATTTTTTCTGAAAAGTACCTCCATTTTGATCATTATTCTGTGAACAATGGTGGTTAATTAATCTCTATTTCCAATACCTTCTACAAAGGAAATTTGCTTTTCGTTCACAGCAATCAATTTCCTCAATTTTGAAATTAATTTCGTTACTTTTTTATATGATTAATGTTTCAAAACTTGATTCAGTTAATTCGAGCTATGTAGGGTTGAATGAGTCAATTTTTAACAGATGTAGAGAGGTTAATGGTATGAACGTCATGAACGATCATTTACAGCTTGTTGAATAAATAAACAATTATATGTTTCTTTCAAGTTGATCAAGTTATAGTTTTATAGTTCTGTACTATAATATTTTAAAGTTTTCTTAGGTTTACCTTTCTAGTAAGCTAGCACCCCTAGAAGTAGGCTCGCACAATAACTATACCGCTTTGAATAGAAGGCGGAGTTTCAGTTTTTTTTGCCAATTTCGCATCCGTCCCGTATTCTACTAATAAAGCGTCAATTTTGTCCCGTTTTTAAGTGTTAACTACTAATGTCAAATAAGAAGCTAAAAAATATTATTATTATTATTATTATTATTATTATTATTATTATTATTATTATTATTATTATTATTATTAATTATTATTATTTGGATTATGATTATTATTTTATTATTTTGTGGATTAGATTCAGAAGTATATGAATTAAGAATTCTTGAGGTAGTTTTGAGAATTTATGAAAACTAGCTTTAGAGTGTTCAACAGGTGGAAGTGCCAGTTTTAGGAACACTGTAAAAGTCAAAGTTTGTTCCAGTAAGGAAAGACACATGAAGTGGGAAGGTACTACCCAATGGTCGACAGGAAAGAGGTCGTCCACACATGAAAAAAATGCCTGTACAGCCCGCCAAAAGGGGTTAAGGTTAGGGTTAGGTTAGGGTTAGGTTAGGCTTAGGTTAAGTTAAGTTAAGTTTAAGTTTTGTATTTGCTAGAGAAACTCTAAATAAAGTTTTTTTTTTAAAATGTTGACCTATTTTCCTATCTACCATTTGGGTATAGGTCCGAAAGGAAAGTATTACTGGACAATCTGAATGAGAAACTCTTTACAAACACATAAACACAAGAAATTCGGGTATTCAATCAGCGAACTCTCTTAACAAATTTATAATTGTAAGGCAGAATTGGATACATAGAATACAAAAAAAAAATTCCTATTTTATAGATGGGTATAGACTTTTTTCTGGATTGAGGGTAAAACACCTTGATTTTCAAGACTTTTGTAATATTGTATAGTTTATTCTTTGTCTTCAAGGGATTATTACATCATCTGTTGAGAGAATATTTACTTTTATGAAGGGTGTGTCGTCAAAGAAGATATCTAAAATAAGTGGTCACACAATGATAGATATAGGACATAGGATATATAAGACATAGGACATGGGTGTGTCGTCAAAGAAGATATCTAGAATAAGTGATCACACAATGATAGATATAGAACATAGGATAGATAGGACATAGTACATAGGATATATAGGACATAGGACATAGATATAGGACACAATGAGAGATATAGATATTTGTTGTAGGACAAAATTGTGCCTTGGAGTGTGAGAAGTTTTAGGATAATGTGTTGAAAGACAGAATTGGCTGCGTAAGATAACTTCATCGGAGAAATATTCATGGTACGATATTGGAGAAATACTGTCCCCTGTACTGTCTACATGTACATAAATATTTGTATTTTTGTTCTATCACTGAAAAATAATAATAGTAGGTCAATGTGTTTAAGTAATTAAATTTTTTTATGGTTTTACTTTTTCACGAATACATAATATTACATAATATAACGCACGTCCCGTTTTTGACTTAGGGATATATGGCCAGTCTGTCTCAGAGTAATGAAAATGACATTCAGCTTTACAAATATCCAGGGCTGCGGAGTCGGAGTCGGAGTCGTGGAGTCGGAGTCGTGGAGTCGTGCAATTTTCCGAGTCGAGTCGAGTCGAGTCGAAAATTCTGTGCAAGTGGAGTCGGAGTCGGAGTCGGAGTCGAAAATTCTTGTGTAAGGGGAGTCGGAGTCGGAGTCGGAGTCGGAGTCGAAAATTCTTGTGTAAGGGGAGTCGGAGTCGGAGTCGGAGTCGAAAATTTATAGAACATTATTATTATTATTATTCAATTATTATTAATATATATGAGTAATTACATTTCTTTTTCATACTATATTATTATTACCTTATTATTATTATTTTTTATTATTATTATATTATTATTATTATGAAACAAAGTATTAAACTGTTAATTTTAAAATGGATGTTTTATAATAAAACTGAAATATATTTGTTTGTCATGTATTGCGCTGCGCCTGCATCTTTATGTCTTTACTATTGATGTAGCGGATGGTGATTTTTGACTATCCGCGGACGGATAGTAAAAATCACTATCCGCGGATTGAGGATTAGGATTTTAGAGTCTTAAAAAATAAACATATAATTATATATATTATTATATATATGATATAATATATAAATATAAATAATATATATATATATTATATATATATATTATATATATATATATATATATATATATATATATATATATAGAATATATATATATTATATATATTATATATATAAAGTAATTTATATATATATATATATATATATATATAAATATATATATATATATATATATCTTATAGTATATATATTATATATATATATAATAGTATATATATATATATATATAGTATATAGTGTAAGAAGGTGGATGTTTTCTTATCTTTCACAAGTGAAAGAATTTTCTTCGCATGGTTATAGGGCGAGAGAGCTAGCACCTGGTCCTTTCCTTTTTGCTTGTATTACTCTTGGAAACAATGTTAGAATCTTATGCGCCTATAGAAGCAAGATCCTCTGGAGAAAGTTCTGGTGAATGAGTTTTTGAGGCCTAATGGAAGAGAATGCTAGTTCTACTGAAAGGGTGAAAACTCTACCTGAGAGTATTAACCAGAGGACTGGCATCGGAAACCATTGCGAAAAGAAATGGTTTTCCAAAATGCTCTAGGGTTAAGAGTTTCGGGCCAGAAGAAGATGTTGGAACCAACTGACAGGGCGAAAGCCCTTCCTGGGAGTTGTTTTATATATATATATATATATATATATATATATATATATATATATATATTATATATTATATATATATATATATATGTAAATATAGTATACTATATTATATATATATATATATATTGATAGTAGTATATTACCTGCTGTGTTACCAGATTTCGAGATATGGACCCAACTCTTTTGCACCCCGACCAATCTCTTTCCCCAGCCTCAACCCATTTTGAAAAAAAGGTTGTATGTAGAATAATACTTGAACTTAATATTCTCAAATTTATGTTAAAAAAAAACTAAGCTTCTGAAGCCCTTTAGAAGGGAGAGTTTGCCTTCTCTTTCTTCGTAATGAATCTGCATCGCTGAAAAGATGCCTCGCCAGTTTACACTTGTGAAAGGGCATGCTAAGTATTCCCTGCTGAGTTATGCAAGATTCAAAAAGACTTTTGCAATTATCACGCCAATCAATACCAATGGATCTTTTATCGATTGCCAAGAGTTTTCGCGTTTTGATAATCTTCGAATCAATGACAGAGTGTCTTGACCCTCTGAACAAGACTCTTTTCATCGCTGCTAGAAGCCAAAGAACGTTCATTTATTCTGCAATGGTTTTCGCTAACAGATAGTAAATGAGTGTCTGTTTCTGCAATCTTTTTTTTTTTGTATTGGGTTGTGAAATTTCGGTTTTTAGCAAGCATTTTTCATCACATAGGCATACTAATAAATTTTAACCCTTTGTGAATCACGTGGTTCAAGGAATTTGGTTTTGTATCTAGGTTCCAGAAAGTTACTATGGCAGATGCGTAATCGGTTTGTTCAGATTTTGAAATTAAGTGGTTTCTGTCACTTAAAGTCCCTTACTCTTTAATATAGCAGCATTTTAGCACAAGCTGTTCATCGTTGCAACTAGAGGAATTATAATCTGGCAAGGCAAGAATTTGTCCTGTGAGATAAGTAGTCTTAGTTACCTCGTTCAAACGGGTTTAAGACAGCAATACAATTCCTAAAATCGTATTATAGATCACCTGTCAAGCCTTTCACCTTTGTGTTTGTTTCGAAGCATAAGGGGAGACCACTTTAATTTATTTCCTCCATCCTCTCAGTATGTACAACTACATTCCAACGAAGTCTGACATCTTGCGTTACCATGAAAGTTGAGGAAAATTTAGTCTCTCATAAATTCATAAATGAATACTATCCCGCTATCCGCCAAAAAAATTCATGCGGATGGGATGCAAATGCGGATGCGGGTAAGAGAAAAAATATATGCGGATGCGGGTATCATTGCTATAGACCTCTACTCTTACGGTATGTTTACCGATATAGGCATTTGGAGATTAGATTCGTTCGAAAAGTTGGTTTAAATAAATTGTTTCTTCTCATGTTAAATCCCAAAAAAAAAAATAGTTGAAAAAATGATCATTTTCTCTGATGTTTTTTGAAGGTACAAATTCTGTTGTCGGTAGTCTGAAGTCGGGAAGTCGAGTCGCGGAGTCGCAATTTATTTGTTAAGTGGAGTCGGAGTCGAGGTCGGAGTCGAAAAATTTTTGTTTAAATGGAGTCGGGAGTCGGGAGTCGAGTCGAAAATCCAAATTTGTGAATATTGAAGGAGTTCGGGTCCGGTAGTCGGGAGTCGACAAATTTAGTTTTTACGACTCCGCAGCCTCAAGGTATCACCTTTTTTAATATTTTCAAAAATACATTTTTATACTACACGTCCAAAATAACTGTCTGTTTGCTGGCCTAAAAGGTAAATTAAATATATTTTTCTTAATGAACTTCTTTTATATTTCTATTCTGTATTAATTTATTTATTGTTATTATTATTTATATTATTGATTATTATTATTTATTATTGATTTATTATTATTATTAGTTAATTATTATTATTATTAATTATTATTATTATTATTATTATGTAATTATTATTATGTGATTATTAATTATTATTAGTAATAATAAAATAATTAATTATTATTATTATTATTATTATTATTTTATTTTATTATTATTATTATTATTATTATTATTATTATTATTATTATTGAATTTATTATTATTATTATATTATTATTATTATATTGTTTAAGTTAGTTATTTTTGTTTATTCATTATTTTATTTATTATTATTTTTTATTATTATTAGTATTTTTCTTATTATTTTTATTATTATTTATTTTTAGTTATTTTTATTATTATTATTTTTATTATTATTATTATTTTAGTATTGTTATTACCTATATATTTATAATTATTATATTATTATGTATTATTATTATATTATTATTATTATTATTATTATTATTATTGATTATTAATTATTAATTATTATTATTTTATTATTATTATTTATTTATTATTATTATTATTATTATTATTTTATTATTATTATTATTATTATTTATTATATTATTATTATTATTATGTTATTATTATGATTATTATTATTATTATTATTTTATTATTATTATTTATTAATTATTATTATTAATTATTTTTAATTATTATTATTATATAGTTAGTATATATATTCTTATAAGTTATATTATATATATATTATATATAATATATATATATATAATATATTTATATATATAATATATATATATAATATATATATATATATATATATAATATATTAATTTAAAAATTTTGGCATTTAAATCGTGCATTTATTTGTATTTTTCAAAAGTCCTAGAGTGGGTGAACCCTTAACCCTTTAGGATGTTAAGGGTAACACCTGGCTTAACAATCTAAAGGGTAAGCGAGGTTCAAAACGTGTTTCTTTCAGACATTTCTCCGGGGGGGCTTTTACAGAGATTCGGGGGGGGCACATAAGTCATCATATATTTACATAAAAAAAAAAGGATAATGATATTCTTGTCACTTGTCAGCTAATCTTAGTCTTATCAGAATACTGCCTTAACTTGAAATAAGTCAATATCCGAATATAACCAAATCTTTGCTTGCAATCTATTTGTGAAATTTAATGGGAAGTTAGATAAATAAAATAACAAGGGTACATTTCATTGATTATGAGAGAGATATTATAATTAAAGATATATATTAATGTATATATAATATATATATATATATATATAAGTATATATATATATAATATATATATATATATATATATATATAATATATATATATATTTATATATATATATATATATATGTATATATGGTAATATGAACGTAAGTTAATAACTCATTGCTCTTAAAGAGCAAAAATAAATTTTTATATATATATATATATATATATATATATATATATATATATATATCATTATATAATATATATATATATATATATATATATATATATATTATATATATATATATATATATATATATATATATATATATATGAGATATTAATTAATGCTGTCATGTTAGTTATAGGGAAGAATAGCAGCATGACTGGGAGATAGGGTTGGGAAAAAAACCGTTTTTTTCAAATCGTGTTTTTTTCATGTTTTTTTCATTAAATGTATTTTTAAAAATATAAAGAGGCTAATATGATATTTCAGACCCCTCGATGCTTATCATCATACAATGCATTAAGGTTTCTGGCAGCATTCTATTTCTTGTCTTACTAGTATTCGGTTCATAGTACTGAACGATATTTACCCGAGGCTATCGTTACAGGAATGACAAGAAAGATTTCACAGAGCTTTTGTAACTGGCAATATCCCACGTCCGCTTCCAATATTTTGACAATGGGCTTTCATCTGCTTTAAAATTTCGCTTTCGAGCATGGAGATGATATAGAGAAAGGATTTCAGGTCACTAGTAACACCTGTCCGCTTAACATCGGATAATCTGTTCACAAATAATTTTCTACTTCAATATCAGGTAAATTTGTTAATGACTGAAACGTCTCAAGCGACTTAGAAAATATCATTATATCAATTGATTTGTCGTTGAACCTTTCTTCAATTTCTTCGATTACACTATCACAATATATTTTCATCCCTTTAAATGCATTTTTCTTATCTTCATCAGCAATCAGGCGCACTTCAGATGCAAACTCCTCCATTATTTCACACCGAACGTTTTTTTTGTAAGTCACTATTGACGTCTCCACACTAATTTGCAATATTTTGCAGGTGCAATTTTGTTCCAGTAATTAGGGGGATGACTTTGGTCATACTAAAGTCCTTCTTTTGCAAAGCATTGCTAAGATAAGAGGTGACATAATAGGTGACAAGGAAACTTTCAGTTCTGATTTCCAGCGATGCCCCTGCAAGTGATGCAGGTCTGTCCTTCTTTGTGGATATCTTCCAGCCATCAAAATAATTACTTTAAGCTCCTGAAGAAACAGCGATTACACTGATCGTATAGCGATGAATAACCATGCTGCCACTGTCATGCATGTCTGGAATCTTGAGGCATTGGATCATTGATTAAAGTGATTGAAGTTCGTATATGTAAAATATTTTCTTATTTTTGGCGACTTGCTAAACGGTTTGTAAATGTCTTTCAAATAGTAAAAAAAACTTTTGGTAAGCTTCTGATTTTTATTCCTGCCGGAGGCTGCTGCCAGGGACAATATACTGTGTTTTACAGTGTATAAGAGGAACTTCTTTGTTTTGCCTTTCTGAAAGCTTTTTGGGCTACACCTCCAGCTTTTCATATATGAACAAGCAACCATGAAAATTCAAGAAGTAATAATGTTGTCAGTAATATTTTTTCTTTTTTGCTTTTGTTTTTTTTTTAAATGTGCTTAGAATCATAGATCAGGGTCAGCTCGGTCTAGTTCATTCTGAATAGGAGCACTCATATATGTTGTTCTGCTTTTCTCATTAGGTATTTAACAATGTGACAAGAACGTTGTCTCAGGATTTTTATAGCTGGCCCACTATTCCTAAAGATAATTGTGTTTCAAGTGTGTTTTTTTAATTTACCTGCCTTCAAAACTTTGTCGGCCATACTATACAGAAGTTCACCGGCAGTGTGCCTTGCTTGCTTGAATTCGACTATCACTCTATATCTTTACACTATGTTTTCTTGAAACTCATCCTTTCAGTTTTGTGCCATATTCTTTCAATCAAACTTCTGATATTAAGTATTGTAAGCTGCTCTTCCTTTATCCAAAAAACTCAACCCTCGGCAAAAGTATGGTTTTAAAACCCTTTCCCATGGATGCAATCAATTGTATATATGGATGGGATTATGAAATGCCACTTGAAGCTTTAATTGGCAGGAAATGGTGTTAGATGGATGGAGAAGGAGATGAGTGGAGGTGGCTCTTACTATTTTATTGATGCGGATAATTTGTGTTCTTGTGGCGAATGCTGAAGAGAAGTTTGAGAAAGATTGGTAAGAGAGATTTGGCAGGGGTGTGTAAAAGGAGGGATTGAAGTAAACGTAGATAAGAGTATAAGGTTATATGGTTGTGAGTGAGGATAGCCCTCAGTGTGAAGTTATGTTTAGATTATGAGCAGCTGGAAACAAGTGTCTGAGTTTAATATTTAGGGTAAATGCTGTTTGGTGAGGAAGGGAACGGATGTGATGCAGAGTGTTTAGTTAGGAGTTTTGTTGAATGGCAGGGAAAGGTGGCTGGTGCAAATTAAATCGTTGGTGGAATGTAAGAGAAGGGAACTAAGTGTGGAGTGCACGTTAGAGTCTTGCACTGAGGTATGTTGTTACTGTTGTTATGTGAATAGGTAGTGAGAACTTATGGTCTGGGAATAAGGAAGGTATATTGATCTAAAGTTCAATATGGTTCAGATGGACAATCTAGGGGCGTGCTAGGTGTGAGAAGAATTGATAAAATGGGAATGAACGTATTAGTTTGGAGGTTTGTGTGTTGTGTGAAGAAAGGGGTAACGAGAGATAAATGAAGTATGTTGAGATGGTTTGGTCATGTGGAATGGATGAGTGATAGTCGGTTGTGTGTGTTGGTTAGCGGATGTATTTAGTGGTGAGTTGTGTTTTGGAACCTGAAACCGGGCTGGATGTTGACCGAAGAGAAAAGTGGATTGAGTGCAGTAAAGGAATGTTTCAGGAGAAGAAGATGTGAGTTTGGCGAAGGGCGGAAAGAGAAGGGTTTATGATAGGAGGAATGGCGGGGTTGTGTTGTAAAGGGGTTGGTTGTTTGGCCCACCTGGCCAGGGATGAACCCTAGCACTGACAGATTTACCATAATGAGAGATCCGTCCGCTGTCCCCGTGAGAGCTCTAGGGTGGTGGATTTTTCTGTGATTGGTGGAACGAGTTCTTACAAATTAATGGTACAGAAGGGGGCGGGTAAGGCTGGGCTTTTCTTTTCGACTTTGTCTACTCTCCTAGCGCTTTTCTTTATTCCGATGCATGTATACTCGCACCTTAGCTCCCATCCTTGGGAAAAAAAGTAGTGAAGAAGAAAGAAGAAGAAGAATTAGTATATATGTAAGTATATATATATATATATATATATCGGTATAGTATTATATATATAGGTATATATTATATATATATTATATTATTATGATATATATTATATAATTATATATATATATATATATTACATATATATATTTATATATATATATATATGATAGTGTTAGTATAATTAGTATATTATATATAGTATATAGTATAATATATATGAGTATGGAGTAGGTTCTATTAGTAACTAGACGGTATAGTATATATATATATATATATAGTATATAGAAGCAGAAACAGTATCTAATAGAAACATCATGGTATAGATTATTTTTTTTTATAATATTACTAATAATTAAAATTTAATAATTATTTTTTTCATCTGCATTCTTTTGTTTTTTTTTTTGTTGTGCGTTTTGTTTTTCTTTTGTTTTTTTTTCGTGACTTTTTACCCGGTTTTTCCCAAGGTTTATCTCGGGAAAAACTTAAGTGGGAAAAACTACCCTTGCCAGCCTTGTGCCTTTGGGATAAATATTACACTTATAAAAGCTGTAGACGCATGATTCTGTGTATTAATTTTAAAACTTAACAGCTTTTATTTTTCTTAGTATATACTATAGTAGAACAATAATAGAAACAATGTTTGCTAGAAATATTTCATATGTTGTTGTTTTTTATATATAGCTATAGGGTACTGATATAAATATACTATAGTATATATATATAGTATAGTGTTAGTATATTATACGGTATAGTTGACGAGTGAGTGTTGGAAGGATGCGATGGAAGAGGATGTCTGGTAAACGACTATGATTGAATATGAGTATTTAACTAAGCATTCCTTAACTAATAGGACCTTTTCCGAAAGAAATTTCTAAAGCAATACCCATTTTCTCAGAAGTCAGAATTAACAATTTTGCTATTTTATGGCCATTATCTAGCATTTTTCCATGCATTCTGGCTGATTTTATTATTTATCGCTAGATAAATAGATTATTTAAAAATACTTTTTATGTTTATTTGCTTTATTTTGTAAAGTTTAAGGCAAA